>JACVVK020000436.1:417500-482500 GCA_018292915.2 Batillaria attramentaria
TATGCGATGCTTTCCGTGTCTAATTTGGCTGAAAAAAGCTGCAAATTAGCTTTTTTTTCTGTTGGGAGGGGGAAGGGGGATGGAGGAAAGATGGACCACGTATATTGTCAAAGAAAGGAATTGATCAACAGTTAGTCTAATACTGATAGTTTTATTCTCCTTAACGCGAGCCCTGTAGACAGAGACAGACATACAGAGAGAGACAGAGAGAGAGAGAGAGAGAGAGCTCCCAATCAGGCAAAAAAACAAAATAATAATAAAAACAACATATAACAATAGAACAACAAAAATGCATCTCGTATTTTTTCTTCTTGCCAACATTCAATTTTGCACGGAACACAATGGTAAAGAACCAATTCAAGAAAAGAAAATCATGCGCCATCATGTGCCTGTCCTAAGTGACGTCAGACCTGACCTGTTTTCTTAGAATGAGTGAAATTTTCTTGGAAATGTACTTTCGGTTTCTTACAATGAGTGAAATTTTCTTGGAAATGTACTTTCGGTTTCTTATATCCGAGTTTTTGTATCAAGCGGGACAAGAAAGCGAGTTTCTTGTATCCGAGTTTTTGTAATACATAATAAAGAAGAGTTTGGCCGGGGGAAAAAAATTCGTTGGCAATAACCGAGTTTTCTTATATCCGAGTTGCTTATATCCGGCGTCCACTGTAGTCACTTTTATACTTTTGACGCAAACCGTACCTCTGTCAGGAACCAAATGTCAGTGTTTTTCATAGGTGACAAACATTAGATGATAACACCGCCGTTAGTACAAATATTTTGTGTGAACATGCTTTGGTTCGTGTTTCCTGACATAATACTGAACTGTATTTCCCTAGACACAGCGTTTTGAGGCACGTGTGTCACCGGGATCCCTTTTCCCACGTGCGACTCGGGCCACTGTATCTGGAGTTAGCTGAGTAGTGCTCACGGGTACAGGTATATAAACTGGGGCAGTTAGCAGTGATATCGCCACTGCTACAGAGCGTTTCTTTTTGTTGCTCGATTCACGCAGGTTACGGTTGCCCTATGTTAGGGGTAAGCTTTTTTAAATTGTATTTTGCTAGTACGTTGATGTAAGTAACTGTCACTTTGGTTACTTTAAAGGTGCATGTTTAACTCTATGTAGTGTAAGACTTGTCATTACTGTGACGGTAGTTTTAACTGGTGGCTCAGCACATTGTAAGACAGTTGAGGACTGCGTTTGAGTGTGTATGTCATGCATATCTGTGTCCACTGCTGATGGAACGTCACGGACTATTTTATATCAACAGCGGTCTGGCTGGGGTCCAGAGTAACGGGTTGAGGCTGCACTGAGGCTGACGGTCGGACGTGTCTCCTCCACGCAAGCAGGCGCGTATCGTGTCGACGCCACTTAGTACCCGTGGACCACCTGACGAGTTGGGACGAGAGTTTTACCTACGTGGGCCTTCTCCACCCTGAAGACGGCGGCGTCCGTTCCGGGAGAAAGGACGTATACACTCGTTACGTACTCCTCCAACTGTCAGAGACCAGGCCACCAGTATAGTTTCCCAGTTTAAGGGATAGAAACTGTTAATTATATCACGTTTGTATTATCAACTAGTTTTGGTAATTAGACAGTAGTTACCATCAAGCCGCCTGTCACGTTCCGCGACAGACGGAAGTGCTGGTGCCATAATTATTACTGTATGTGTTAAATGTGTGTGTGTAGTTAAATGTTGAGTGTTTGTGGTAAAGATTTCGTATTGTATTCTCAGCGTTTTCTGCGTCTGGTGTTGTATGGCTGCGAGCGGTGTGGGAGCGAGTGGTTATTTGTGTGTGTGAGTTGGAAGGCAAGACTGGGTCGTGACAACCTCATGAAAGTACTGGAGAACCCACTTTAGATCTCAAAATCGCTCCTACTATATAGAGATAATGTGTCTGGGGTGCCATAAAAAAATATTAAAAAAAAAAAAAAATCACTGCAGCCGTTATTGTCAGCTGAGTCGAAAATTTGTACTCAAAGCACATTTCCTCCACAAGCCACACGCCTCACAAACATCGAAGAAGAGACGCAGGCGCACTGACGCAAAGTATGAGCGTCATGTTTGATTGACGTGATGCTGTGTTTTTGGCTCACTTGTGTAACGAAGTGAGTCTATGTAATAACCCTCCGTCGTCTGTGTGTCTGTGTGTGTGTGTGTGTGTGTGTGTGTGTGTGTGTGTGTGTAAAACCTTATCATTGCCCTTTTCTCAGAATCTACAAATAGCAGAGGCACCAAACTTGGCATGCTGATAGACAGCCATAAGACCTTTCAAAACATACCATATTGATTGACCTTGACCCAAGGTCAAGGCCACTAAAGCTGTCTGTTTGGAAATATTACACTGGCAGTTTCTCAGAATCTAGAAAAGCCAGAGACGTCAAACTTTGCATGGTGATAGACATTGACAACACCTTTACTGACATACCTGTATTCAGTGACTTTGAGTTAAGGCCAAGGCCGTACAAGCTGTTTTGCGGGAAACCTTCCAAAACCTTAACATTGGCATTTTCTAAGAAACAATGAAAGCAGAGGCACCAAACTTGGTTTGCTGATAGACAGCCATAAGACCATTCAAAACATATCATATTGATTGACCTTAACCCAAGATCGAGGTCACTAAAGCTGTCTGTTTGGAAATTTTGCATTGGCATTTTCTCAGAATCTAGAAAAGCAAGAGACATCAAACTTTACTTGATTACAGACATTGACAACATCTTTACAGACATACCTGTATTCAGTGACTTTGAATCAAGGTCAAGGCCACATAAGCTGTTTGCAGAAAAGCTTTCAAAACCTTACCATTGGCATTTTTTTTCAGAAACAACAAATAGCAGAAGCACCAAACCTGGCTCGCTGATAGACAGCAGTACAATACATACCATTTTGTATGACCTTGACTGAAGGTCAAGGTCATTAAAGCTGTCTTATTGGAAATTTAAAATTGCCATTTTCTCAGAATCTAGGGGTACCAGAGGCATCAAACTTTGCATGCTGATAGACATTGACAAAAACTGTACTGGCATACTTGTATTCAATTTCCTTGAGTGAAGGTCAAGGCCATTCAAGATGTTTTTCGGAAACTTTAACGTTAGCATTTTCTTGGAAACAACAAACAGCAGAAGCACCAAACAAGGCACAATGATAGACAGAAATGAGACCTATGCAGACATACCCTTTTGAATGACCTTGACTCAAGGTCAAGGTCATAACAGCTGTCTGTTGTGAAATTTTACATTACCATTCGTACAGAAACTACAAAACTAGCTTGGCATGACGATAGTCATTGATAAGCTCTTACAGATCTCATTCGAATTTCTGGGAAAACTGTTATATTGCCATTTTCCGTTTTCTTAGTAACGATGAACACAAGAGACACCTTACTTCAGGATAGATAGTGATAAGAGTTTTACAAACATACTCTTTTGAATGACCTTGACCCATCTCACAAGTGAGCCGAGGAGGCTTTGCTCCTCTAGTTCTTGGGATGCCTCGCCACTTTTTCTTCCGAATTCCTCTATTTGGAGACGTGGTGTTGTATTTTACTTCTGCCATGTCGCTCTTTTCGTGCACTCGCAGAGACGACACGGGATACAACAGAATGCAACTCCAATACTTATTAACAGAAGATGCGCGGAGAACAAATCCATGAAAGAAGAAGAACCCAGAACGCTGTGCAGGGCTGCTTACATACTGAACAGGTCAGATCTAGAACATTCCTCAACTTACTGGAAAGTTCGAAATCTTTCCAAGGTGACGTAATTTACTGACGTTACTTCACCAGCATGTTCTGGGATGGTCTAGAAATTTCCATCAAAATGCAGTGGCTTTTCGCGATCTCTACAACACGTGGAAAGCGGGAATTTTTGTACTGGGTTTCGTTTTTGCCACTGACTCACACTCAGAAGCATAATAGAGTGAGAGCACATCACAAAGGTCTCAATGGAGCACATGCATGCAGACACGCAGAGAGAGAGAGAGAGAGAGAGAGAGAGAGTGTGTGTGTGTGTGTGTGTGTGTGTGTGTGTGTGTGTGTGTGTGTGTGTGTGTGTGTGTGCGCGCGCGCGCGCACATATACATACAGACAAGCGCGCGTCTAAGAGAGAGGGAGAGAGAGTGGGTGTTTCTCTTCTCCGATACCAGTAAGCAATCGTCTGTCAGTCAGGCCTGCGGGAAGTAAGTCTGTCAAAGGGGATCGAATTTCTTACAAGAATTCATTCACCCATGTAGAACCTCGCATAAGTCAAAAAGTTAGTGACGTCAACCAGCTAGGCGAGCTAACACGACCTCATGTGTTTGGGGTTTTGCGAGCGCAAAGAGGCACGGAAAGGGTTTCCGGTACTTCCTTTATGTCAACATGCTTGATGTCAGAGAGCTTGCGTACGTGTGCGCGCGGGCTGCATACATGACACAACGACCACGACTGTGACGACAGCAGGTCACTGAATGGAAACAACATACTGGGCTGGTGGGCATCTCGTTGTCAAGTGTGACAACTGCACATATCACAGGAACTACTGCACTGTTATATCTTGAATATTAAGAATAACAGAGATTTTAGCTAAACATTTTTTTTCAAGTTTCTGCGAGAAGCACTGGTCCAAAAGGTTCCAATTTTGCGATTTCGTAAGTACAATCCAAGGTATGCAAGTCCACGTTTCAACAGCCTTCAAGATCATACAGATGTTATGTAAAAATTAATTCAGTCAGGGAAGTCACAAAAGCAACAGGGAAATCACAACACATGACGACGCATCCTTTGTCAGACGACGTTCGTGAAGCTGATGTGAAATGTTTAGTTCACAGACAAAATCTGTAAATATCGTCACTGCCTCTGACGTTTTACCAGCCCTCTACATATTCCAGATTTTATGTAAAAATTAATTCAGTCGGGTAAGTCACAACATCAACATGGATACCACAAGACATGAACAAGCATCCTCTGTCACAGTGTCAGAAGACTGCGTCAGTGAGGCTGACGTCAAATGCTTCGTTCACGGGTTTGATCTCTCTCTCTCTCACCCCTAAGGGCCCCATCGGCTCTCCTTCACGCGGCAGGGCTGATTTCGCTGAGCTTGCCCACCCCTTTTGCTCTTGATTTACTCTTATTTCTGCCTCCATCGGCCCATTCACCTGTCTTTTGCTCTCTTAAAATCTCCTCCCGAGGGAGATCAGTACGCGGGTGTCTGCTGACCCATGGTCCAGTGAGACATCTGAGGGTCGTTTCTGAAGGACGACTTCACTAGATTCCCCCCACCTGAGGCGCGTTCAGTTGCGGTAGATATCTAGGTCAACGTAGCGATCGGAAAAGGGAGAAAACTAGCAGTCAACTGCACGGCGCAAGCGATGCGAGCATTTTCAAAATGGCGGAAAGCGTGAATGTTGACGTTGTGAAGGAACTTCTTAAACAAGAACTTTGCTATAATGCTGTTGAGGGGGCGATCGTAAGCAATATGCAAGCCACAGACAAGTTGTTTTGCATGTTGAGTGAAGAGAAGCAGGCCAAAGACAGAAATCCAGACTGACGCGCATATAAAAGACTTCGTCATTTAGCAACAACCAGCGCTGAGCGTGAACGCTGAACGTGAACAAAGGAAACGCTGGCTTAGAAATGATTTATGAACGTCCCTAATAGGATTCAGGAAATTAAGCTGGATAAACTGGATAATAAGTTGGTACAGATCAAGCCTGATACACAACGGTCATGATGCGGTCCCATCGATCTTTAAAAATGAAAAAGCTGAAAAAATTCCCGTCCTTAATTTGAAGCCAACACGAACGGTCGCCATCCTGAAATGAGAAGCTAGCACCTCTGCGGGGCCTTGCTTTTCCTACGCTAGGGGCTAGCCTGGCTACACGCAACTGAACGGCTTCGCTTGCTTTCCTCGCTTTCCTACGTAGCCGCTAAGCTAACTGAACGCGCCTCTGGTCTTCACCCTGGCGAGCTTTGTTCGCAGCGCCCTACTGGTGCTGCTGAACACCTGTCAAGTTGAGAACCTTCACGATCACAAAGCACCCCTCTCAGGTGCATTGTTGACCCAAACCACCTCACGGCGGGGAGGTTCCGTATTGGGGCGGTCTTTTCTCCAACTCCATCCCAGGCATGTTGTCTTCATTGGCAACTAAGGAATTTTCCTTTCTAACTCACTCGGTCTACCCCTCACCAGCCCATTCGCCTGTCTCTTTCTCTTTGAAACCTCCCGAATTTATCAGTAGCTGGGAATAAGTAATGTTGGGCATATGCTGCGAACTGGTTAATTGCGCCTAGGAGATGATAAGTTGCAATATTTGCTGTATATGCGCTTAGTATTTATCTTTTACCTAGTTGTAATTGCTATTTATTTTCTACGCTTTTAGTAATCGCGAGTTCGAGAAATTTTGTAATCGGGAGTTCGAGAAATTAGCATGAAGGTGCAGCGTCTCCTGCATGCCCTGGGTTTATACCGCCCCGTAGACCAGTTTGCATCCTTTGTCCAACGTTCACTTTTTTTTCATGTAGTGCAGGCACACTCAGCCGCGAATTAGTCTTTGTGGCTTGCGCGGCTTTAAGTCCTAAAAACTCACTCACTCACTCACTCTCTTTTAAGATTCTAGATCCGCTGTAGCGTGGCGGGTCTAGTGTCCTTGGTAGGTCTTACACACTTGGTGAGAGGAAGAAAAACAATTGACATCAAACAACAAAACATGTAAAATAGCATGAAATTTGGAGAAATAACTTTCTGGGATGGGGCCATTCCTCCTTGTTGGTCTCGCCGTGACAAACAGCATTTTTTCAACACTCTCCCAGAAAACTGTTGAACAAAAAGCGATGCGTCAATTATCCGTCTAAGATGACCATGGGTGGGTGGAATAGAGCATGGAATACCTGTGTCCTTGCAGAGTCCGCAAGACATCTTGCATCGTGTCGAAACATAACCTTGGAAGTAGGGATGCTTACAGAGTCTTTTTTGCTCCAGCTGTTGGCAGACTGTATCGTGATCCATGCACACGTCTGAAACCACACAAAAATGTTTTTCACGTTTTTCTTCTGCGTGGATGTTTAATTATTCGGACGAAAAAAATAAAATAAAAATAAAAAGCTTCAGCGGTATCTGTATCTGTGCAGCCAGATATTTAATTCTTTCCGTCAGGAACTTCATTCATTTCACTTCAGTGCTGTTGAGAAAAAAATGACAAATCACACTCCAATTATTTTATTTATTCCGTCATTTTATTACTCTGTTCAAAGGAAAAAAACATAAATCACGCTTCAATTATTTTAGTCCGTCCTTCAGAAACTTCAGTTTTCTGTTCAGAAAAAGAAACAGTGTTCCCGATTGCGCACAGGTGTGCGTATTTGTAAGCAAAAAACACTTAACTTGACGCACAAATCTGAGAACAGCGCGTCACAGGGGACGCACGTTTTTGGTCTCACCGTGACAAACAGTGCTTTTCCAACACTCTCCCAGAAAATGCTTGAACAAAAAGCGATCGGTAACTAGCAGCGGACACTTGCAGAATTGCATTTCCGCTGAGCCATTGTGCATTACAGACAGATTCTAAACGCCTTAAGCACTCTGGGACACTTTTGGTCCAATCATAATGCTCTATTTGGTAAGCGTGCGGGTTTCTCGCCTTGCCGATTCGCTATGGCTGACACGCTACCATTCACATACAATTCTTCTACTTGAATACTTTTGTAAACAACAACAACAACAACAAATGGTTTTGACTTTCAGACTTTTTATACCAAAAGACCATGGACCCTCAAAATGTACAAAAGGACCCTCAAAAATATGGACAGGGGGTCACAAGGACCCTTCTATTTTTAAGTTGTTTCTCTATAGACAAACAACTTTATACGATGGGGCAGATTTTGCTACGCTCAGCAGCAAGTTTCAGTAGTACAAAACAAGGCTGTGACGTTTCTCCAGACAATACATACTTTCGCGCACACTGTGACGTAACGAAATCTGCGTCATAGACACTTGACGTGCACCCTATGCTGCCGCGTTCTTTTTGGCGGGAGTTGTGAGACGTGTGTGTGTGTGTGTGTGTGTGTGTGTGTGTGTGTGCAGACGGACGAATGTAATGATGGCGATCTCCTAAACCACCTCGTTGGAGGCCTTTTTACTTTGAGATAAAATGGGAATTCACCTTCTCCAGACCTACCTTTCACGATTTTTAGCCTGCTGCCTTTTCAGAAGAGTTATCGCCGATTTTAAAAAATCGGTCATGTTACGAATTTTTTTCGAAAAAGTTGTTCAAATTCCTTCATTTTCTAGAAATTGGAAGTTCACCCAATCACACTGACTGTATTCGTGCTACAGCTCTGTAGCTCTGACTGGTTTTGTGCTAAGAAATATTTCCGAGGTAGGGTTGATTTGCACATAAGATCAAATATCTATGAAAAGACTACTGCAAATTACTTATCATCCCGGCGTTTTTGTCTAGCGTGACAACTGCACATATGACAGGAACTACTGCACTATCATACCTTTTAGCATTAAGAATAACTGAACTTTTATGCGTATTTTTCAAAAAATTGGAGATAATCTGTCTTTGATGTTTAGAATTTTGTAGCACCATAAGTATGCATTCTATTTGCACAAAAATCCACACGTGTATTCTAGAATATGTGTATGATATGAGGAAAAAACAAAACAGGTGATTTTGTTTCACGTTTTTGCAATACTCAGCGATTTATAGAGCGGGGGGTGCCAAAAACATGTGTCTTCGCGGAAACAGGCAATATTTCAACAACTTGCCAAAGAAAGAGAAACATTCTAAAAAAAATGAAAAAAATTGAAAACATATCCCTACATATCTAACCTTTAAAGTTTTAGTTTCATGTAGGCGTTTTCAATACCTGTGTTGCAATGATTTACACTATTTTGCACAAAAATGGATGTCCGTAACTTTTTTCTCAGTCGTGTTACCCGAACAGTTTCATACACACAACTAATAGCTGCTCCCTCCAGTAACTGACGACTTTCATGGCAAAAGTTGCGTCCCTTTGCCCGAGAATGTCCGTTGGAAGCGAACGTGCGTGTGAGCTCACCTCACGGTTTTGGAACTTCTGAACTTGTTCAAGGTAAGGGTAAGTTTTTTTGGTGCTTACATGGTGTTACCTGATCTTCAGGCTGATGTAGAAAGAATAGTAGCAAAAACTACGTTGAGGAGTATGTCCTTTAGGGCTTTTTCTCAATGGTGGTACGATCTAGATCTGAGTGTTTTCTGAGGAGGAGCCATAATTTTTTTTTGCGATTTTTCTCAGTCGTGTTACTATCAGTGGTGTTACCAACAAAATGGTAACACGACTGATGGATCAAGTAACACGACTG
Source organism: Batillaria attramentaria (assembly GCA_018292915.2). Taxonomy (NCBI): domain Eukaryota; kingdom Metazoa; phylum Mollusca; class Gastropoda; family Batillariidae; genus Batillaria; species Batillaria attramentaria. Next base: position 426,826 of record JACVVK020000436.1, read on the forward strand.
ATTGTTTTTCTTCAGATTGTACTTTCTCTTCAGTAGAAGAAAATGGTAGCTGTATTAGATCTAGATTAGTAATGTATTCATGTATTCAAACCAATAATACATGTATTTGTCTTTGTAGAGTTTGATTTATTGTGGGTGCAAGTGAACCATTTTCAAACTTCAGAAAGTGACCATCTTCACATATGAAATACATTTTCAAGAGTCAAGTCTACTTGGTATTTTTGTACTCTCAACAGAGGGGTCTGTACTAACTCAACTAAATCTATTGAAGCTATAGAAAAGAATTTTTTTTTCACTTCAGGAGAAATGGCGCTGTCTGCTGCGGCCAAACAGAAAAAACAGACGGAATCGAGATGCTGACTGCAAGGCGGGCGAAATGGTTGGCATATCAGAAAGACAAATACGAGAAAGACAAAAACAATGATAAAAGGAAATTGGTGAAAGACATGACCAAAAGAGAACATAGACACGCCAAAAGGCAGTGGAGAATGTATAAACGAAAACAGTATGCCAAACATCGCCCGATTTGTCCAGTCTCTGAAAGGCCATCACCACCACCTGCACACCTGTCCCGCCAACGACGTGCACACAAGAAAAAGACTCAGAAACTTCGTGAGGAAAATGCATCCCTCAAGAAACAAGTACATGAGCAAGAACAGAAAATCTGGATGTACGAGAAAAAAAACTTCTTAGGAATGCAAAGAAAGACACACCGAATTCAAAATCTGCCAAATTGCTTGGAAGGAAGTATGCGTCCAACAAAAGTGTTCGAAGAACTCTCACCTTTCATTTTCCCCTGCTTGAGCAAATAAAACAAAACCAAAAGCAAGGGAAGAAAAGTCCCAAGGAACTGTTCACTGCAACAGACAGTATTTTGAAAAAAAAAGTGTTTAGAACCCGAGTTTGCAAGGCTTTCAGAGTCAATCCGTACCACAAGCCTCATCCAAATAACAATCTGTCAAATCGGATCCAGCTGTCAGTGAGACAGTTTTTTCTTAGAGATAATGTTTCCACGTCGCAGGCCGGTACACGGAACACGATTACGAGAAGGAAGGTAAAAAACAAAAAAACAAAAGCGATTATTGTGTGACTCGCTGCAGAACTTATCAAAAGTATCTTGCGGACTCTGGACAAACTGTGACCAGTGTGAGTTTCACAACCTTCTGGCGGTTGAAACCTTTTTGAGTAGTACCACCTTCAGCCAAAGACAGAGAAACGTGCCTCTGCAAAACTTGTGAAAACACAAAATACCTTGCAGCCGCCCTAAAAGACCATGGGCCTATTAAAACCAAATCACTGACTGTTCTTGTTTCTGACATTGTATGCTCAAAAGACAAGAAAAAATGCATGTACAGACACTGTACCAAATGTTGCTCGAGGACTGTTTCTTGTATTGAAGATCGTGATTTTGAACAACAAGTGTCATGGGTACAGTGGAGAATTGTAAAGGAAGACAGGATTTTCAAAAAATGGAGAAAAGAAATAGTTGACTGTAACCATCAAACAAACAGAACAAGGGTCCCTTGGAAAACTCTGGGGTTTGTTTCATGACCAGTTGTCGGTGTACACTCGTCACCTTTTCAACAAAACCAATCAGTACAAACACTACTTATAGTTTTATACGTGAAAGCAAATATGAAAGCTAATGAGTGTATGGTACACATAGATTTTTCAGAGACCTATGTACGCAAGATGCACAGGGAGGTTCAGGGAGTGCACTTTGGTGCCTCTCGGGTGCAAATAACTCTGCACACTGGCTGTTATTATGTAGAAGGGAGGGAAAAGCTTTTTTGTGGCGTTTCGGACAGCTTACAACATGATCCATCCTCTGTGTGGGCTTTCCTCCGTCCTATCCTTAGTGATATTAAAGCTGCACACCCTCTTGTTGACACATTACACTTTTTCAGCGATGGACCAACCACACAATATAGACAGAAAGCTAACTTTTATTTGCTGGCAACAGAAATTTTTCACAGTGGGTTTTAAGTGGGCCAGTTCGAATTTTTCTGAGGCTGGGCATGGAAAGGGAGTACCTGATGGAGTGGGTGGTACCGTGAAGAGAACAGCTGACAGAAGAGTTCTAGAGGGTGCAGACATCATGAGTAGTGAGGACTTTGTTGATGTAGTGTCAAAGACACTCAATCAAAGTATACAATGTGACAGATGCAGATATCAAAGCAGTAGAAAACCAGTTGTCCTCAAAAACTCTCAAAACCGTACCAGGCACCATGCAAATCCACCAAGTTTTTGTTGTCTCACCAGGAAACATTAAAGTCAGGGATGTTAGCTGCACATGCACTTAGAACACATGTCCTGATCACAGTTTCCGGGATTTTTGTGTGTCTCCTTGGGGTTCAGACTGTAATGCTGGCAAAAGAAAAAAGGCTGATGGTGTGAGAATGAAAGCTGATTCTGGTCCTGGCACTACCAGCAGACCAAAGACAGTAAATGGACACAGTGCAAGGGAGAAACAGTTTGAGGACCATCTGAAAAAACTTCAAACCGCACAGACTTTCTGTGAACTACAGGATCTTTGTAAGGATTTTGACGTGGGGGGGTAGTCTCCAAGGAGAACACAGATAATTATATTGAAAGAGACGGGCTAGAGGTTGATTACCAGGGACTGAAACTTTCACAACGTTTTGTTACCTTTTGTTTAGATGAGAAAAGATGCTTGTAAGAAGGGGGTTACCATTTTACAATAAGTTTACAACAGAAGAGCGGAGATTTTGTTTTTGCCTTTGTACTTTTCAGTCCTGTTACCCTTCTCGTCAGTCGTGTTACCAGGTTTCAGTCGTGTTACTGGCAGTTTAAAAAGGGATTTGGGACATCAAATGCTTTGCATTTCAACCCTTATCTGTAATTGTCTTTTGCTGATGCTTATACTTCCACAGAAAAATATTTTCAACACTTTTGCATCACTTACTCTTCACTTATTGAAACAAGTATAACTAAAAAAAAAACGTTTTCTAAAAAAAATCACAAACTGTTTAAAATGATCGTGACCTTTTTTCATTACAAACACAAAAATAGTACTTTTATGATGACCCACAATGTAACTGATAATTAGAGAGTAAAGTTGTCTCTGTTCGTGTTGTCTGTCATTTACAAAAAAAATGAAGAAAATGGTAACACGACTGAAAAAAAAACAACAATCAATTTTCTTTATTTATTTTTATTTACCAATCTGGTTTGAATTAAAGTGACAGACTGCACGTATGAAAGCTATGACTTCTGTACAGCAAATAAAATGTATCAAGAAAGTGCTTGAAGTATGTTTATTTTTGACTGTGCATTGGGTTGAGATTCTCCAAAAAATTGAAAAACACTCTTATATAAACATAACTTTTTCAAGTTTCTGCGAGAAGCACCGGTCAAAAGAGTTCCAAATTTGCGATTTCATAAGTACAATCCAAGGTATTCTAGTCCACGTTTCACCATCCCTCTAGATCTTCCAGATTTTATGTAAAAATTAATTCAGCCAGGGAAGTCACAAAAGCAACACTGCGGGAGATCACAAGACATGCACAAGCATCATCTGTCATACCACCAGTGTGAGGCTGACGTCAAACGCTTAGTTCACAGACAAAATGAGCAAGTATCGTCACTGCCTCCGACATTTCACCAGCCCTCTAGATCTTCCAGATTTCACGTGAAAAATATTTCAGTCGGGGAAGTCACAAAGCCAACAGGGAAATCACAAGGCAAAAACAAGCATCCTCAGACGATCTCCGTCATTGCTAGAGGCTGACGTCAAATGTTTATTTCACGGAATTGACGTCATCTCTCTCTCTCTCTCTCTTCTTTTGTTGTTGAAATGCTGCTAGGAATGATTTTTCCCCTATGAATGATCCACAGCTAGTGCGCATATATATATATATACATATGTGTGAGTGTGTGTGTGTGTGTTAGTGTGTGTGTGTGTGTGTGTGTGTGTGTGTGTGTGTGATAGTTCGTTCTTTTGTGTAGTACTATTTTTTTAGTTTAATTACATTTAGTAGTAGCAACGGCATGTTCTAAAACTGACTGTTACGTCAAAACATCAACCGTTGTAAAATAAAGATTCATTTCATTTCATTTCATTTCTGTGTCTCTCTTATATGATGACCTGCCTGAGGCTGACGTCAAATCTCTCTCTCTCTCTCTCTGTCTCTCTCCCTCTCCTCCTCATTTGGGGCATGAATTTTTTGAGTCCAGTCGTGACACCCGTCAGAGGCGGACGTGTCCAGGCAGCTGCTGCGGCGTGTAGTCCGCCGTGACGACTGGGTGCTATGTGTTCTATGCAACTGGGTGTGAATTTGCACCGACTCTGGACTTCTACTGTTTATAGTGGACTGCTATTTTCACCGGACTATTATTATTACCATTTCTACTTCACTTATGGATATTATGTGACAACCTGTTTTATTGTGTACTGACGTGTAGTATCGGTGTCAAGAGTTTATTGTGTCAGACGACGATTCTGCTCGGACATCAAACGAAGGTCAACTCCTGCTGCCCATTCTGACTTCACAACAAGGTTCAAATGACACGGTATTTGATCTCTGTACTACGTGATTTGTGCTAAAGCGTGCAAACTATCGTAAAATGCGTTCTAGTATTTTCCAGAACAATTCCCTCCACGCTATGTGATTCTCAGTGACCGCTGCCCCATTGAGCTAATTAGGACACACCATGTAAACGACGCCAGACTGTCTGCATCTTGAGTTGGATCACTCTGCCTGACAAGTCAGTGTTTACTGTTCGGATTACCACGACGGCCTGTCCGTGTGTTGGTGGGCTATCATCTCCCATCACTGCTACAGCCCATCCCTTAACGCCATCTTCGAGCGCGTTGGCACTTCCTGCGCTTAGTGTCAGATGGGCGAGGCCTCCCCACCTCTGCCCCCACCACCAGTGTCTTTCATCTGTCGTGAAACTGATAATCCGCGGTGCAAATACTCAGTGTACACGATGGAATCCCCAGCTCGGTGTGCAGTAGTGGTGCAGCAGCCCACCTCCCATCCACCTGCGACACCCTACAAGCCGGTAATCAGGGACACTGCCTGCGGCACCCAGACCCGCTTTCGTGTAAAAGGGCCTGAGGCTGCTATCACTTTGAAGCGCTGGCGCACCGCCCTTCACACCCGCTACTTCTGGCTACTGGAAAGCTCAGGGTTTCACTCTCTTATATGGAGAGACACTGATCACAAAAACAATGACTTGGCAGTCGACGACAGTCTGCTCGACTGCAGTACGTCTGCACTGCCTGACGACCTCGGGAGGACCTTTGTGCAGGTGATTGAGGGTAGTGCAAAGAAAATCACCATTACTCTGCACTACCACAAGAGGAGGATCTCTGGTGGTTGCTGCCACGTACAGGGCCATGAGAAGGACTTCTGGGTCTTGTCAGAATATGAAGCATTGTGTGCCTTTGTACAGCAACTTCAGGAAGGGTCTACTAACCCCTCTGACATCCCAAAGTGGCAGCCTGGTGTGGATTGCCCCTCCCCCATCGTCACGTACCCTGTCACTGTTCCGCCCTCCTCGAGAGGATTACTGCTGGAAGTATCCGCGGACGACACCCCAGGCACACCCGTCCGCTCCCTGATGGGATTACATCACGAGGATTCCACCATTTCGCTGGTCGTCCAGTCAACTGACCCCGTATCTCCCACCCCTTGCCAAGCCCTTCAGCCTCAACGCCTTAGGCCAGACTTTGCCGCCGGGTTGTCTGTTTCCGCTCACTCTGCCCCGCTGGCCGCGATAACTGTTGACACGACAGATACGGCCACCCTTCACCCCCCTGCCCAGTCGCCTGTACGACATCTCACGACACCCTCTCCCTCCCTCAAGACGCCCTTCCCTCCTGCTTCCCCACACTCTGTCCTCCTGTATGCGGCACCCAATGAAGTCAGTCATGTAATCGAGGTCAGTGAGGACGCTGAGGTATCCCTGGCAGCAACGCCACACTGCACAGCCACTGTGAAACAGCTGGCTGACTCCATACCGGTACTGTGTACAGATGAGGACGTGACTTCTGAACTTGTGGTCTCCGGTACCAGTAGTGCTGTACCCACGTTCGCGATGCGCCTCCAAGCACAGCTTGACAGTGCACATGACATAATAAAATCACTTCGGCAGGAAATTTACAGTCTGAAAGCTGATGTCACTACCGCTATGAGCAGAGTAAACCAGTTGGACTGTGAGGTCCGCGACAACGCTGTTAAAGCGACCAATGCCACCAAAATGTCCGAGGCATGTATTGGCGACAAGATAGCTGGCCTGCATGATCAGCTGATCACCTTATCATCAGCGCAGCACATGATACAAGACAACGTCAGCCGCCTAGTCGATGCCCGTGACAGCCACGGTCATCTCATCCGTGACCTTGCTAAGCGGATTACAAATCGGGACACTCCACCCTCCGATCAGCCACCACAACAGCCGCCGACCACGTGCTCCGAGTCGGCCGCTCCCCCAGGCAACACTGGATCGGCTAATCCTCCTCTCCACACCATCGGCCCGGAAAACCAGCGAGCCGCAGGCAAGTCCATCCCCGTACGTGTTACTTTGGCCAAGGACATAAGCAAAGAGGACCTGACCTCATCAAGAAAAAGGACAGTAGCCCGGTGAGGCATCACAGTCACACAGACCTTCCTCCAGTACGTGAGCGTGCCCTAGAGCGCAGGGTGGAAGCCAGCACTACGACGCTCGTCGTAGGGGACTCTGTACTCCATCACATGCAAGGTGACGAAGTGGCCACGTATGACGGAGAGACAGTACAGGTGATCTCTGTCTCAGGCCTACAAACTACCGACCTGGTAGACTGGCTACAGCAGCAGCCACTGTCACCCCATGTCACTCTCGTAACTTTTCACGTCGGAGTGAATGATTGTAAGGGGAGGGAGGTCACAAGTCCTGCATGGGAGAAAGTCATCCAGTGTTGCAAACGTGCTTTCCCCAGCGCTCGCATTCAAGCCTCCTCCATAGTACCAGCCATGGGGAACCAGGCTTGGTGTCACCTTCATTGACAACACCAGCCTATTCAGGGCGAGTAGTGGTGCCCCCCGCAAGGCCATGTACCGCCAGCGTGGCCTAGGCAAGGACCCTATTCATCCATCCCCCATTCCCCTCCCACCGGGAGGAAAATGGTCGGTACGACCAAGGCCATATGAATTGGTGATTTTAGCCGCTCAATGGGGGCACTATGAATGGTGAGATACCCTTAGATCTGTTAGACGTTCCAGCGGTAGGATGGTAGGTTCCCCCCCTCCCATTGTGGCTTGTAGCCAATATAGGGCAAGGCGGACTTGTCCAATGGCATACAAAGCACACACCTCCTAGATCTAGGGAGCGCTCTCAGCTTTACTTACTTCCCCTACTTTCAAATTGACCTGATTGAGCGCATGTTTTCGGCTTTAGTAACGCCTTTGTTCCTATTATATATATATATATATATTTGTGTGTGTGTGTGTGTGTGTGTGTGTGTGTGTGTGTGTGTGTGTGTGTGAACTCTCTGCGGACCTTGACTGTCACGCTGTCCACTACCTTATATCGCGGTGCCCTTGACTGCAGTAATCACAACAAGTGGACTCTAAGCGCCTTGTCACTTAGTAGTTGGCCTCTGAACTATCAGGAGTCTAACGTTTAGTAGAAGTAGTGCCTGCAGTTACTATTTGCAAGTCTACTCAGATCTTCGACTTTGCTTTCCGTTTTACATACTATAGTGTAGTATACATATTTTGAACTTGCAATGTCTACCTTTTCCCACGAATATTTTAAACTACGCGTCGGTCATTTGAACGTGTACCACTTATATAACAAAGTGTCTGATGTTTGTGTGTACTTGAACAAGCCTGAACCATTTCACCTGTTTGGTCTCAGTGAGACACGACTAAATCCTAGTATTGATGATGAAGCCATTGCTACACCAAACTTCTCTGTAATCCGCCGTGATCCTTGTTATGCCCCCTTGGATCACCCAAGAACTTATCCAGGCGATGTCTCTGAGGGACAGGCTGAGACTGGAGAAATGTTTCCCCGAATACAAACAAGGAGGAACGGCCCCGTCCTACAAAGTTGTTTCTCCAAACTTCATTTTATTTTGTCTGTTTTGTTGTTATTGTTGCCGGTTCTCCCCTCTCCAAGTTCTACCGATGACACTAAATCCTCTACGACCTCGACCGATTAGCCACGTGACTGGGGGTGGGGCCGGGTGTGGGAAGAAGGGAGAGAGAGAGGGAGAGGGTGGGTAGGTGGGTGTTTAGGAGTTTAACGCTCTTTTCCACCACATAAGGGTGATATCAAAGACGGGGCAACGAGAAAAAGGCCAGCACAAATATTTGGCCCCAGCGGCCTGGATTCAAACTCTCGGCCCAAGCATTGAAAGTCCAACGCGCTACCATTCGGCCACCCTGGCTCCCCAGAGAGAGAGAGAGAGAGAGACGTCAGTTCCGTGAACTAAACATTTGACGTCAGCCTCAAGCAGGTCGTCATACAGAGAGAGAGAGATGACGTCAATTCCGTGAACTAAACTTTTGGCGTCAGCCTCTAGCACTGAGATCGTCTGAGGATGCTTGTTTATGTCCTGTGATTTCCCTATTGGCTTTGTGACTTCTCCGACTGAATTATTTTTTACATGAAATCTGGAAGATGTAGAGGGCTGATGAAATGTGGGAAGCAGTGACGATACTTGCAGATTTTGTCTGTGAACCAAACATTTGACGTCAGCCTCACGCTGCTCGTCTGACAGATGATACTTCTTCATATCTTGTGATTTCCTTGTTGCTTTTGTGACTTCCGGGACTGAATTAATTTTGACATAAAATCTGGAAGATCTAGAGAGCTGATGAAACGTGGACTTAAAGTGCCTTGGATTGTACTTACGAAATTGCAAAATTGGAACTTTTTTGACCGGCGCTTCTCGAAGAAACGTGAAAAAATGTGTTTATCTAAAAGCTCTGTTATTCTTAATACTAAAGCTATAATAGTGCAATAGTTCATGTCATATGTGCAGTTGGCACAAGTGACAAAAATACCGGAATGATGAGTAATTTGAAGGAGTCTTTTCGTAGATATTTGGCCTTATATGCAAACCACCCCTACCTCAGAAATATTTTTCTTACACAAAACCTGTCAGAGCTACAGAGCTGTGCTACGAAAACAGGCAGTATAATTGGATGTTCTTCCCAATTTCAGAAAATGAAGACATTTGAACATTTTTTTCGAAAAAATTCGTAACATGACCGATTTTTTCAAATCGGCGATAACTGTTCTCAAAATGCGGCAGGATAAAAATCGTGAAAAATAGCTCTGGAGAATATGACTGCCCATTTTATCTCAAAGTAAAAAGCCACCCGGCGAGGTGGTTTAGCAGATAGCCATCATTACATCCGTCCAAACACACACACACACACACACACGTCATTCCCGCCAAAAAGAACGCAGCAGCAAAGTGTGCACGTAAGGTGTCTATGACGCAGATTTCGTTACGTCACTGTGTGCGTGAAAGTAAGTATTGTGTGGAGAAACGTCACAGTCTTGTTTTGTATCACTGAAACTTGCTGCTGCGCGTAGCAAAATCTGCCCCGTCTCATAAAGTTGTTTCTCTATAGAGAAACAACTTAAAAACAACGTAATCGGGTCAAAACTATGGTGCTTCGGGCAAAGAAGTCTGTGATCGCATGATTAAGGATAATAGAGACACTTCTTCTCTTTGGCGAGCTCTTAATCTCATCACTAGGGGTAACAATAACAAATCTTCAGCTATTCCAAACAACCTCACTGCAAATACATTTAACACCCACTTTTTATCTGTAGCCGACTCGTTAGCACCCTCTGATGACACTTCTTGTACTTACACCTGCCCTGAAACCTTATTGACCTATTGTAAGGAACGTACGGCCGGTTCATCCCCATCTGCTTTGGAAATGTTCAGCCCACCAAATTTGAAAAATAAATGCAATTCTAAATTCCGAAATTTAAATAGCTGAGCTGGCCCTTCGCACCACGTGATTGTAATGTGTTCCTGTCCAGTGTGTGAGAGAATGCGTGTGATTCACGTGAGCGTGCGTGTTGGGTTCAGTTCGCGGCGCTTTGAGCCGATTCAGGGTAAAGCGCCTATACAATACTCGTTATTATTATTATTATTATTATTTTTCATTCCTCCCTTAGCATTACACGAGGTTGGTGCGCTCATCAGCGCCATGGCAAACAAAAAATCCTCAGGACCTGATGAAATAACACCGACAGTTCTTAAATCATCCCTTCCATACATCGTTGAGCCCCTAACTTACATCTATAACTTATGCATTCAACACAAAACCTTTCCAGCTTCGTGGAAAGCTGCAAAAGTTATACCGTTACCTAAAACGAGGGATCTGAATGATGTTAATAATTATAGACCAATTTCACTTCTTTCCGCCTTGTCAAAGCCTCTTGAGCGGCATGTTCACAAACACCTTCTCCAGTACCTAGAAAACCGTTCTCTTGTCTATCCACTTCAGTCTGGCTTCCGCCCGAAACACTCCTGCCATACAGCCCTGACGCGTTTAGTAGATACCTGGCTAACGGCCATGAATAACTCTGAAATGACTGGTGCCATATTTTTAGACTTTCGAAAAGCCTTCGATTTAGTAAATCACGACATTCTCCTAGAAAAACTCAGAATCTACCTATCTGATTCCGATTATCATTTTTTAAATCCTACCTGTCAGACAGACAACAAAAGGTTCTATTAAACGGACAACACTCATCTGAAGGTATTGTGAAACATGGCGTTCCTCAGGGCTCTGTCCTCGGGCCATTACTCTTTTGTTTGTTTATTAATGACCTGCCTCTACAACTTACTGACAAACAGGTTGCGTGCGATTTGTTTGCGGATGACGCAACTGTCCATACACCTGGTAAAAATTTAACAGCTGTTAACTCACGCCGTCAGCAAAGTTTACATGAGGTCTCAGATTGGTGCTCCTCCAACTCCATGATTTTAAACCCATCAAAAACCTAATGTATGATTATAGCGACTCGCCAGAAGCATCAGCTCTCCCCCCTGTCTCTCGACCTGTCCCTGAACGACACCACCATAGAGCAGGTGACTGAACAGCGCCTACTAGGACTCACTGTTGACAATCAGCTTAGATGGCAGTCCCACATCAACAATGTGTGCAAGCGGGTTTCTAAAAAATTGTTTATGTTATCAAAGCTGAGGTTTATCACGGACATCGATGCACGGACAATGCCCATATAAAATCTCACATCGACTATGTATCAACAGTGTGGGATGGTTCAAGCGACGTTCACATGAAAAGATTGAATTCTCTGCATAGGAGAGCAGCGAAGTTGCTGTTGCCTGATCCAAATCTTTCCACGGATCAGAAGCTTAGCACACTAGAAATGCTTCCCCTGAAACTTCAGCTTGACTATAACAAATCCATATTTATGTACAAACTGTACAAACAATCCAGCCCGGCTTATCTTGTCAAATTATTTTCAAAAACATTGTGTCAACAGTCAAGATCCGGGCAACATTTTAAGGTTCCATTTTCTCGGATAGATATGTACAAATCAAGCCTCTCATATTCAGGCAGTTTTCTTTGGAACTCGCTTCCAGAAAATATCCGAAATGCAAAATCACTCTCCGCATTCAAGAACAGTCTCTTCAAACATATGTCAAAACTAAATCATCCATAATCATCATATATTATCCTATGGAAAGCATTCATGTGCCTGCTAGCATTTTTTTTTTCAAATGTTTTTGCTTTTGATGGTTTATTTCGAATGTTTGACATGTACCGATGAATTCATTGTGTGTGTGTGTGTGTGTGTGTGTGTGTGTGTGTGTGGTCTTACAACTCCTTTGATGTAGACTTAGCCTTTTTTGTAGATTTAGCAACGGCAAGTTTGAAAACTGGTCTTTTGATCAACAACATTTTACCGTTGGAAAATAAAGTTCATTTTCATTTTCTCTCTCTCTGTATGACGACCTGTCTGATGCTGACGTCAAATGTTTAGTTCACGGAACTGACGTCTCTCTCTCGGGAGCCAGGGTGGCCGAATGGTAGAGCGTTAGACTTTCAATGCTCGGGTTGAGAGTTCGAATCCCGACTGGGGCCAAATAATTGTGCTGGCTTTTTTCTCGTTGCCCCGCCTTTGATATCACCCTCATGTGGCGGAAAAGGACGTTAAACTCCTAAACAAACACCCACCCACCCTCTCTCTCTGTCTGTCTGTCTCTCCCCCCCCCCCCCCCCGTCCCACCCCCAGTCACGTGGCTAATCGGTCGAGGTCGTAGAGGATCTAGCGTCATTGGCAGAACTTGGAGAGGGGAGAACCGGCAACAATAACAACAAGGAGGAACGGCCCCGTCCTACAAACTTGTTTCTCCAAATTTCATTCTATTTTGTCTGTTTTGTTGTTTTTGTTGCCGGTTCTCCCCTCTCCATGTTCTACCAATGACACTAGATCCTCTACGACCTCGACCGATTAGCCACGTGACCGGGGGTGGGGCGAGAGAGAGAGAGAGGGTGAGTGGGTGGGTGTTTAGCAGTTTATCGTCCTTTTCCACCACGTAAAGGTGGTATCAAAGACGGGGCAACGAGAAAAGGGCCAGCACATATATTTGGCCCCAGCCGGGATTCGAACTCTCGACCCGAGCATTGAAAGTCCAACGCTCTACCATTCGGCCACCCTGGCTCCCCAGAGAGAGAGAGAGAGAGAGACGTCAGTTCCGTGAACTAAACATTTGACGTCAGCCTCAGGCAGGTCGTCATACAGAGAGAGAGATGACGTCAATTCTGTGAACTAACCATTTGACGTCAGCCTCTAGCACTGAGATCGTCTGAAAATGCTTGTTTATGTCTTGTGATTTCCCTGTCTTTGTGGCTTCCCCGATTGAATTATTTTTATTGAATTTATTATTTTTGAAATCTGGAAGATCTAGAGGGCTGGTGAAATGTCGGAGGCAGTAACGATACTTGCTGATTTTGTCTGTGAACTAAGCGTTTGACGTTAGCTTCACACTGGTGGTATGACAGACGATGCTTGTGCATGTCTTGTGATTTCCCTGTTGCTTTTGTGACTTCCCTGGCTGAATTAACTTTTACATAAAATCTGGAAGATCTACAGGGCTGGTGACACGTGGACTAGAATACCTTGGATTGTACTTATGAAATCGCAAATTTGGAACTCTTTTGACCGGTGCTTCTCGCAGAAACTTGAAAATGTTATGTTTATCTAAAAGTTCAGTTATTCTTAATGCTAAAGCTATAATAGTGCAGTAGTTCCTGTCATATGTGCAGTTGCACAAGACAAAAACGCCGGGATGATAAGTAATTGGCAGTAATCTTTTCATAGAATCTTTTCTTATGTGCAAACCACCCCTACCTCGGAAATATTTTTTTACACAAACCAGTCAGAGCTACAGAGCTGTAGCACGAATACAGGCAGTGTGATTGGGTGAACTTCCAAAGTCTAGAAAATGAAGGAATTTGAACAACTTTTTCGAAAAAATTCGTAACATGACCGATTTTTTAAAATCGGCGATAACTCTTCTGAAAATGCGGCAGGCTAAAAATCGTGAAAGGTAGGTCTGGAGAAGGTGAATTCCCATTTTATCTCAAAGTAAAAAGGCCTCCAACGAGGTTTAGGAGATAGCCATCATTACATCCGTCCACACACACACACACACACACACACACACAGACGTCTCACAACTCCCGCCAAAAAGAACGCAGCAGCATAGTGTGCACGTCAAGTGTCTATGACGCAGATTTCGTTACGTCACTGTGTGCGTGAAAGTATGTATTGTGTGGAGAAACGTCACAGTCTTGTTTTGTATCACTGAAACTTGCTGCTGCACGTAGCAAAACCTGCCCCATCCCATGAAGTTGTTTCTCTATAGAGAAACAACTTAAAAAGACAAAATAAAATGAAGTTTGGATAAACAACTTTGTAGGACGGGGCCGTTCCTCCTTGTTTAATCACCGGGAACACTGAAGAAAGATAAATCAAACTCCAATTACTTTCTTCATTCTGTCAGTAACTTTAGTAATCTGTTCAGAAAACAAGGAGGAACGGCCCCGTCCTACAAAGTTGTTTCTCCAAACTTCATTTTATTAAGTTGTTTCTCTATAGAGACGGGGCAGATTTTGCTACGCGCAGCAACAAGTTTCAGTGATACAAAACAAGACTGTGACGTTTCTCCACACAATACATACTTTCACGCACACAGTGACGTAACGAAATTTGCGTCATAGACACCTTACGTGCACACTATGCTGCTGCGTTTTTTTTTTTTGGCGGGAGTTGTGACACGTCTGTGTGTGTGGACGGATGTAATGATGGCTATCTCCTAAACCACCTCGTTGGAGGGCTTTTTACTTTGAGATGAAATGGGCAGTCATATTCTCCAGACCTACCTTTCACGATTTTTATCCTGCCGCATTTTTGGAACAGTTGTCGCCCATTTAAAAAAATCGGCCACGTTACGTATTTTTACGAAAAAAAAAAAAAAAATGTTCAAATGGCTTCATTTTCTGAACTTGGGAAGATGATCCAATTATACTGACTGTTTTCGTAGCACAGCTTTGTAGACAGGTTTTGTGTAAAAAAAATATTTCCGAGGTAGGGGTGGTTTGCATATAAGGCCAAATATCTATGAAAAGACTCCTTCAAATTACTCATCATTCCGGTATTTTTGTCACTTGTGACAACTGCACATATGACATGAACTACTGCACTATTACAGCTTTAGTATTAAGAATAACAGAGCTTTTAGATAAACACATTTTTTCAAGTTTCTGCGAGAAACGCCGGTCAAAAAAGTTCCAATACTGCAATTTCGTAAGTACAATCCAAGGCACTTAAGTCCACGTTTCATCAGCTCTCTAGATCTTCAAGATTTTATGTCAAAATTAATTCAGTCACAGAAGTCGCAAAAGCAACAAGGAAATCACAAGATATGAAAAAGTATCATCTGTCAGACGAGCAGCGTGAGGCTGACGTCAAATGTTTGGTTCACAGACAAAATCTGCAAGTATCGTCACTGCTTCCGACATTTCACCGGCTCTCTAAGTCTTCCAGGTTTCATGTGAAAAATAATTCAGTCGGGGAAGTCACAAAGCCAACAGGAAAATCACAAGACATGAACAAGCATCCTCAGACGATCTCAGTGCTAGAGGCTGACGTCAAATATTTGGTTCACGGAATTGACTGAATTAATTTTCACATCAAATCTGGAAGATCTAGAGGGCTGGTGAAACGTGGACTAGAATACCTTGGATTGTAGTTATGAAATCGCAAAATTGGAACTCTTTTGACCGGTGTTTCTCGCAGAAACTTGAAAAAGCTATGTTTATCTAAAAGTTCAGTTATTCTTAATGCTAAAGCTATAACAGTGCAGTAATTCCTGTCATATGTGCAGTTGTCACACTAGACAAAAACGCCGGGATAAGTAATTTACAGTAGTCTTTTCATAGATAGTTGGTCTTATGTGCAAAACACCCCTACCTCGGATTTTTTTTTTAAACACAAAACCAGTCAGAGCTACAGAGCTGTAGCACAAATACAGCAAATACAGGCAGTGTAATTGGGTGAACTTCCAAAGTCTAGAAAATGAAGGAATTTGAACAACTTTTTCGAAAAAATTCTTAACATGACCGATTTATTTTTTAAATCGGCGATAACTCTTCTGAAAAGGCGGCAGGCTAAAAATCGTGAAAGGTAGGTCTGGAGAAGGTGAATTCCCATTTTATCTCAAAGTAAAAAGGCCTCCAGCGAGGTGGTTTAGGAGATAGCCATCATTACATCCGTCCACACACACACACACACACACACACGTCTCACAACTCCCGCCAAAAAGAACCAACAGCATAGTGTGCTTGTCAAGTGTCTATGACGCAGATTTCGTTACGTCACAGTGTGCACGAAAGTATGTATTGTGTGGAGAAACGTCACAGCCGTGTTTTGTACCATTGAAACTTGCTGCTGCGCGCAGCGAAATCTGCCCCATCCCATGAAGTTGTTTCTCTATAAAGAAACAAGTTAAAAAGGTTTACACCACTCGCCAGTGCAAACTTTCAGCGAGTTAACTATGAGAGCTTCACGTCCGAAAATAGGAAGGAAACAGCGATCGAAAGTGTGAGTTATGACTTTCCATAACCCACTCAGTGGTTTACGAGTTCACAAAAAACACACTCCAGTTACGTCATCAGTCACTTTCTGTGCGTCATTTCAAACATTTGGAACTCATACGTCACGACCTGTGTATAGTTATTTCGTTCACTTTTGGGGGTGAAATTTTATGTTGCTTGGATCACGTAAAAATGATCGCACAGAAAAATCTCTGGGAAGTATTTGCGAGTGCACTTTTGAATGTCAGTACATTGACACTCGCTTTAAATGATACATGTAGTCTTTTTAACATCAAGCACTTTCGACTGCCCTGCGCATCATTTCCTTACAAGTCAGTGCGCAGAATTGTGAGGGGGTACAAAAGTCACTAGTCAGCTTACCAGAAAAATAAAATGTCAAATGTATGCGACCAGAGCAGTAGAGGTAAGAGTCTGAATGCTCGTGGTATAAACAGCTTACAGCGAGGTAGCTACGGCAAAAATTGAAACATCGAGTGGTTTCTTTCGTGGTAAACCACGAGAACTAATTATGCAAGCTCTATATATCACGCTCCAATTATTGTACACATTCGATCCGTCAGTAACTTCAATAGTCCCGTTGTACCCCCAAGGAGTCACTCTCCCACTTTGGCTTCATCGATCTTCATTTAAATAGTCATTTCAGCCGTTAAATTCTTCACACTAGTCAGTATCATTTTCCAAGAGAATGCTGATGGCGGGTACAAGTCTGATAGACGTCAAAACATCACCAGTGTCATTGTGAAGATGACGTTTGTATAGCTTTTTGCACGTTCTTTCCATAATTTGAAAGGCAGTCTGTCTCAGGTCTAGTCAGTGCCGCGCTGTTTTATTGTTTTTTTGTTTGTTTGTTTGTGTGTGTGTGTGTGTGTGTGTGTGTGTGTGTGTGTGCGTGTGTGTGTGTGTGTGTGTGTGTGTGTGGTTTTTTTTCACGGGAAACCCTCGTTATGATGCCCGTGAAGAAATAACAGACAAACCCTCCGAGCATTTCACAACAGATGAAAACTGTAACCGAACATAGCTAAGGCTATGCAAATTTAGGAGGATCCTGCTGTATTTTCAGGGGGTTGTGCCCATGATACCAACCCTACCCCCCATCTTGACAAACTGAAAATAAAAACGGTGCTCGTCAGTTCATTCAGAAGAATGCTATCACAATGGCGCACATACTTTCGCTTCATTAATCTTCATTCAATTGTCTGTTCACCCAATAAAATTAATATTTCACGAGTACTGGTCAGGTCAGACCACTTACCTTTGGTTGTTGCGTCTGTCCGTGCAGTTGCCGATTCTGGGGTAGTGGGCGTGTGGACACCCTCTTCACAAGGCACAGGGCGGGTTCCATCACCGGGACACATACACACACAGTTCTTGTCCTGGAAGGCGTCACCATATCGACTGCAGTCAGACTGGCAGCCACCAGCCTTGCTCTCTGAAATTCACGTATACACTCTCCCGCAATATACGCTTGACAAATTTGAAATTCACGTATGATATTTATGTAGAGAGGCATTGCAGTGCAGTGTGGTAGACAGGCGTTGCAGTACAGTGTAGGGGGGAGGGGGGGGGGATTCCAAAGAAGGCGATGATGATCATGACAATAATCATCCCACAAGAATTTTGACCCCTTTCGAGATTCGAACATGCGGCAATCCTCTAAGCCCGATCCGATCGACGCTCTGTCACTTATTTCGACACAGCCCCTCCCCCCCCTCCCCCTCCAGCTCCCTGCCCCACCCTCTCCCCCACGTCCCTGCATGGACTTCAAGTACACTCATTTCAGACATAAGTCTTCGGAGAGGCATTGATTTACTCCTCGCATTCACATCTTGTAGGCCTAATCAAAAATGCACATTTTTAGGAATCCGTGGCTGGCTATCACATCGCAGCATTCATCACGTGACACTGACACTCACTTCCGGCACAGTCGTACATGAGGTTGGCCAGCTTGGTGTCCCTGTAGCTGAGTCCTTCTGCCTTACCGATGATGTCCTGGTACATGGGATCCAGAGTTTCCATTGACCCGGGCACTGGCTCCTGAAATCACACACACACACACACACACACACACACACACACAC
The DNA here is from genome assembly GCA_018292915.2 of Batillaria attramentaria. Lineage (NCBI taxonomy): Eukaryota > Metazoa > Mollusca > Gastropoda > Batillariidae > Batillaria > Batillaria attramentaria. Next base: position 445,037 of record JACVVK020000436.1, read on the forward strand.
ACACACACACACACACGCGGTCATGGTCGTCACCATTGTAACAGGACGCAACTAAGGCAAACAAACAACAACATATGATTATAGGCTATTGGTTACATCCGATGGGAAAAGTTGATACGAGCTCGTTAGCTGTACTCATACCTATATAGTGCGTTTGGCATCTTATTCACCGACGATTTTCAACGATAACCTTTTATGGAGCCACTTTCAGATCTATTGCAGAGAAAACGTTATCCAGGAAGTTGTGACCTAATAGATTTTATAACAGCCAGTGTTCTCTGTCTTTCCGTTTCTTCTCGGCGTAAGTGAAACTAGCGTAAATCGATATTTTTATTACTGTTTGAAAACCTGACAAGCCCTTTTCAAGGAATGCAACCAAAGACCCTACATTACTTTAGTAACTTTGATGCAACTATCCAAAAACAGCACTTTAACGTCATTCACTGACATCACTTTCCCCTCCCCCCCCCCCCCCCCCCCCCCACTGTCTCGAGAAGGTTTTAGGAGTACAGTCAAGTACTGCACAAGATTACATTTGAGATTAAGGCTCTCGGGGGGGGGGGGGGGGGGGGGGGGGGTATATTTTACACTCATTTCGACACTTTAGTTCACCTCACTTTTCCGCCCAATTTTTCACTGGCAAAGTCGTCAGCTATTTCAATCCATGGTTCATATCCATGGTTGATAAAAAGTTAGGTAACATGTTTTCAAACATCTGTTGCCAAGAAATATGCACAGAAACACTGTTTTACCAAAGATATTGCCGAAAATAATAATAATAATAATGAATTGTCTGGCGCCCAACCTCCTGCTGGAGCTCTGGGCGCCTCACAATATTAGAGTGGCAATAACATACACGTGAGATACACATGAAATACATGTCACATTACATACACATGAAATACACGTCACATACACGCTACATACACACAGCTATGATACATCCTAACATGACATCGTAAAATGACAATGATGGTGACAGTGATGGTAGAGAAATTAGTCTATATAAGAAGAAATGAGATTTCAAAGCGGTTTTAAAAGAGTCCATCGACTCTGCATGGCGAACATGGGAAGGCAGGCTGTTCCAAATGACTGGACCGTGGTAGAGCAATGCTCGCTGACCTAGTGTTTTCGATTTAACCTGTGGAATGCGTAGGATGCGGGTGTCAGCTTTTGCGACTGGATTACCAAAGGCACTAAGGCGTTTCTTTTGTCGGTAGTTACTTACATCTCCACCGAAATGCATTATGCTACGATAGTCGTACTGCACACCGTAGTCGTTGATGAGCTCTTCGTCAAATGTATCGAACTGGCTGTGATACATCTCGGGTATCTTGTCGTAGTTGACACGGACGTAGTCATCTCGATCAGGTCTAGCATGCTCGTGGATCCAGCCAATGGCGTGCCCGATCTCATGTATGACTGTGGATTTCTGTAATAATAACTGCGGATTTGAAAATGTCAGCTAATCAGTCACTTGACTGAAGTCATTGTGTTTATAAAAGTACGTCAGTAAAACACAAACAAACAAAAACAAACAAACAAACCAAAACAAAACAAAAAAACACCCCCCCCCCCAACAACAACAGCAGCAAAATTAAATAAATAAATAAATAAATAACGTGAGGTGGACAGTGAATTTTACCTCAAGACAGAAGAAGTTAATTTCGACGTACTGGGTTGTTCCTTCGTATCCTCGATATCCCACATCCGAAGAACATCTGCAGTGTCAACGAGGAACATTATAAAATGTAAACAGTATAACGGCTGAAAAAAGTAACAATACCAACAACGACAAGGGCGGGGGAGGGTGTTTGGGAGTTTACCGTCCTTTTCCACCACGTAAGGGTGATATCAAAGACGGGGCAACGAGAAAAAGGCCAACACAAATATTTGGTCCCAGCCGGGATTCGAACTCACGACACGAGCATTAAAAGTCCAACGCTCTACCATTCGGCTATCCCGGCTCCAACAACGACAACAATAACACCACTCTCTGGGGCACAGAGTCTTTCAGTGGAAAGTACCTCTGTGCACGGTGGGGAAATGGCGCTCACTGCGCTACCGTGACGGGCCTAAATTGTCTCGGTGCTCTCAAACACAAGGTCGCGCACTATGTCATCCTTGACCAGCTTTGAACCCAGAGGGAACCTCAATGGCGCAAGTGATGGAAGGCTGTCTTCAGAGTGAAAGTAGGCGTGTTTCTGAATCAGAGACATACATAACATGTCTCTGTCTGAATGGACAGATCTATATTACATTCAGTCTTAGAGCACGGGTGTGTATGCTTTTGTAATCGTCTCTTATTCCACCACAAGGCAGGTACGTGATCGTCTGCACCGTGCAATAATACTTGCTTGTAGAGTGCAGCGCCTTTGCCTGTCAGAGTGCAACCCCTTTGCCGTTCACTCACATCCTGTTGGATCAGTGTACCACGTAAACAGTGCCATCAAAGCGCAACAATAATTGTCCGCTGGCAAAGATTTTGCCCAAACGAAAAGTGGTCACATATTCAATACTTCGTTTTAAATCGAATCATATGACGCACAAGTCTTCGCTTTTCTAAAAAAAAATTCGCCATTTTTGAAAATGGCGCTGGCTGTAAGCAGTCACATTTTCACGCCCCGCCGAAAAGGGACTGCACTCTGGAGTCTACAATAACACCCCCCCCCCCCAAAAAAAAAAAAAAGAAAAAAAAAAGAAGAAAAAAAAAGAGGAAATTAAAGGAAATGAAAACAATACCACCACCACCACCAACAAAAAACAACAACAAAAAAACAACAACAAAACAAGATGGCCACCAGCCCAATATGTTGTTTCCATTCAATGACATGCTGTAGTCACAGTCGTAGTCGTTGTGTCATGTATGCAGCCCGCGCGCACACGCCGGAACGCAAGCTCTCTGACATCAAGCATGCTGACATGAAGAAAGTACTGAAAACCCTTATCGTGCCTCTATGCACTTGCAAAAACCCAAACACATGAGGTCGTGTGAGCTCGCCTAGCTGGTTGACGCCACAGCTTTTTGGCGTATGCGAGGTTCTACATGGGTGAATGAATTCTTGTAATAAAGTCGTTACCCGTTGACAGAGTTACTTCCCGCAGACCTGACTGACAGACGATTGCTTACTGGTATCGGAGAAGAGACCCTCTCTCTCTCTCTCTCGCCTTAGACGCGCGCTTGCGCGCGCACGCGGGTGGGTGGGTGGGTGTTTGGGGGTTTAACGTCCTTTTCCACCACATAGGGTGATATCAAAGACGGGGCAACGATGAAAAAGCCAGCACAAATATTTGGTCCCAGCCGGGATCGCGCGCGCACGCAAGCCCCCCCCCCCCCCCCTTACACACACACACACACACATTATGCAAAGACCTTGGAATCAGAAAGACGCGTCACTCCTGCCCTCGTAAGAGAGACATATAGCGGGACAACGCGAAGAGTTGTCTGCCCGCATTAGCGCGCATCCTAGATCTGGCCCCTATAGTGACAGCATGGCGGAAAGTGGAAAGCGATCACAAAAGCCGGGCATGCAATTGTGTTCTGCGCCGAATTGTTCAAATAACAGACAAATATAAACGGGGAAATACTTCTTTTGGTATTCCTGTTGAAAAACAAACTCTTTTTTTTCGCTTTCTTGTCAAAAAAAAAAAAAAAAAAAAAGACCTCAAGTGGTACGTGTGCATGCAGTGTAAACAAACAGTAAACACACGCGGCTGACGCAGATACAGCGTAATTTTTTTTCCCCTGACAACTTTACAAATCACGGTGACTTAAATTGTGCTAGCGTCTACCTGCATCTAAATTCAGAACACACACACACACACACAAACACACACACACACACACACACACACACACACACACACACACACACACACACACACAGAGTTGTCACTCATACGGCGGCAGGTACGTTCATCGGCACTTGTTCCAGTTCACATACTGTTGGGGGGAAATCTGTAGGTATGTACAGAACTCTTTTCTTAAAAATCAAGAGGTTTGCATGCAGTGTAAACAAACAGCAGTAAACACACGTGGCAGGCGCAGACATCAGGTTTTGGTGTTGTTTTTGTTGTTTTGTTGGCGGTGGTGTTTTTTTTTAAAACTTTACAAATAACGTTCACTTGAACTGTGCTAGCGGCACGTTGCACTGACACACACACACACACACACACACACACACACACACACACACACACACACACAGAACAAAATCATCCGGCTGAACTTCATTCTAACCATTGTAAAACCATATCACAACATAAAATCTGCTGGATCGTCGGTCGCAGATATGATTAATGCTGAGTTAGCAGGAAGTATTCAGCGGATGCGTCCATCTTTGGATCTCTCGCACATTCGATCTTTCTGTGTTCCGTACTAGTTTTACTTGAACACATCGAACGAAATGCACTGCCTAGCCGGGGTCGGCCCGCTATTGCGCGGGTCCGTTAGTGCGCGGGTCCGCTAGTGCGCGGGGCCGCTAGTGCGCGGGTCCGGGTCCGCTAGTGCGCGGGTCCGCTATTGCGCGGGGCCGCTATTGCGCGGCCATATCATCTATAAGAAGCAATACTTGCCAAGGTGACGGGGCCTACCGTGCACCCCCCCCCCCCCACCCCGGGAATGTACTACGATGGTGCCAGATGTCTTCCTAGGATGTCCTGATTGTATTTCAAAAATGTTCCCAAGAATCCATAGGGATGCACCAGAGTTACAGCCCTTAACTTAAAGGCGCGCTTTCACACTTCGACGACTTACGTGATATTCACAAACAGCTGGTCTAAATCATAAACAGATTCTTGTACTACTTAAATCAATTATTATGCCACTTGCCAATGGTTTATTATCATTTAAACAAACAGAAATGAAGTATATATCAAAATGCTTATATACGGTGATGGTCAATGTACGCGTAGTATTATGGACGACTTGCCGGTATTGGTAAAAATCTGACAAATGAGTGTTTTCATTGGTTGTACTTCTTTATAATAAAATACATCATAAACTCTTTATTAAATGGCCAAAGTAACATTTATACATGTATATAAATTTGAAATTTGTTTTGTATCACTTTGGTGCTCGTGAGTCACAGCACATGATCTGAGATATTTTCCTCGAGCTACAAAAGTATATGACATACATGATGACAGATGAAAATAAGAGCAATGTTTTGATCTTCGAAAATGTCAGGTTCATATCACATGAAAAATCTGCAGGAGTCCGTAAATGTGACATGTCAAACACAGTGTGTATAGTGCCTAATCACGAGCCAGAATATAGCATGTCTGAATTTGTCAACATACATTCATCAAGTGAATCACCCAGCCCATCCTACACAAATATGAGTGATTTAATGCTTTAAAACTTCCACATTAGAAAAGCATGATCACAGGGCTTTCCTGTGCCCCCCCCCCCCCCATCAACCCATTGATCCAACACACACACACACACACACACACACACACACACACACACACACACACACACACGTCCCTATATATACGAGAAATTTCCATTTGAAAAAATGGGTTTCACAAAAACAGTGGGTTCCTTGGAAAATCGTCAATATTTTCCATATAATTATACTACTTCACATTTGCTTTGCATCACTACAAAGACAAAGACTGTTGAATAGACAATCTGCTTTTATTTCATTAAGGTAATTACATTGCAATCCTCGCGCATAAGGCAACAAAACAGAACAATCATAACCGAACATTTCATTCCCGCGCAATAGCGGCCCCGCGCACTAGCGGCCCCGCGCACTAACGGCCCCGCGCACTAGCGGACCCGCGCACTAGCGGACCCGCGCAATAGCGGCCCAGCCCCGCGTAGCCTACGTACAGCAGTGAAAGCCAAACTAGATCTTTCGTTCGTCCTCCGGAACTTTGAGAGTACTTATGTTTTCCATAGGCCTAAAACACATGCGAAATATATGGGGGGAGACCACCTGTCAGTCGCTGACATCTTCGTTTTTGTTTATTTTGTTAAAATGTTTTACGGCGGCTAGTGTAGGGTTGGGTCAAACAAACAGACTTTTTACAAGCATGCGGATTCTATACTAAATTTACGCCAGTCACACGTCGTGGATGCGGCGATTTTGGTTTTCACGTGTGATGCTATGTGTTATGTTTGGGAGAAAACATAATCTTGGCTCCAACTTCGATACCGATCTTGGCTCCAACTTCGATATCGTAGGCATACCTACCTCTATTTTTCAAGGGGGAAATCTACAGAAAGGTTTTCCCGTTCCTGGTGTTCACTTCTGACAGCAATTCGGCGCTGCACACCATTGCACGCCCGAATTTTTGCGTGGTTTCTGTGCACTCGCAAAACCCCAAACACATGAGGTCGTGTGAGCTCGCCTAGCTGGTTGACGTCACAAACTTTTTGGCGTATGCGAGGTTCTGCATGGGTGAATGAATTCTTGTAATAAAGTCGTTCCCCTTACACAGAGTTACTTCCCGCAGACCTGACTGACAGACTGGGCCCTATAATGAAACGCCAAACTAGTGATCTTTTTGTGACTAACAAAGGATGGGGCATATGGTGTGGCAACAGCCTCCGCATTAGGCCCATAGCACACCTAGTCTAGGCACCGGCTGTCTGATCTTACACAAATTCACTAAACTCAGCCAGTAAGATAGTGTAAAAACCATGACAAAAACTTAGGGATTTCATGAAATCCCTAGAAATTTTAGGGATTTCAAGAAATCCCCGAGTGAAACAGTAATTACATGAACTTACTGAAAATTTCAGGGATTTCATGAAATCCCTGATTACACAAATTCACTGTAACATATCAAGTGTTCATGTTCAGGGTCTGGGAGGGATGGCAGAAAGGAAACAAATAAATATACTTTGCAAAAATGTGCTGGTGGTGGTGTACAAATGCTCACATGCCTCCCCAGGGGTAGCAGCATGCAAAGTATGGTTACACACACACACACACACACACACACACACACACACACACACACACACTCTCTCTCTCTCTCTCGATCTGTCAATCAATCAAGCAGTGAGATGATATTCAGTGCCAAAAAAAAAAAAAAAAAAGAAATGAAAAAAATAAAGAATAAAAAAAAAAAAAAAAAAAAATCGTCAAGTCAGAACATACCTTTGGTGGTCTAGGTGACTGACAACGACTGACCGGTGTACTTTTCAGGAAATAAAACTGACTAGTTGGGTTGCAACACCGTAACTTGACTAGTCGATGAAATTTAAAAAAAGAAAAGAAAAAAAAAGGTCATTTTATTTCCAACAACTGGTTGAGAATATATAGTATCTCTCGTGTGCGCTGTCCTCCCCTTTCCTACCTTCCCGCGAGGAAAGGAACTCAAGAAACCTAACGATGTAGTGCACGCTAATTGTCTGACAGCTATAAGGTAAGAGAGTAAAATTGATTCGGGACAGTCGGCTCAGTGGCGTTCTTCCAATATGAGTATGATACATGGACGCGTAGTGCCCCACAGCAGTAAGTCAAACCTGAGATATACGCTTTTTTAGGCGAAAAAATAATAAATGCCAAGTGGTTTTATTACCGTTAGACCTATTGGAGTAAGACTGGTTTGGAATTCGCGTGGATTCACCACGTTTTTACAAAGTTGAAACCCCCATGGATTGCGGAGCCCACCGTACAGCCGCCATCTTGTTTCTAATGTCAACATGTCAATCCGATCGTCTTGGAGCATTAATTGTTCAATATATTTACTTCTGAGTATTTACTAAGAAATTGCTACAAATGTGAAAAATACTCAGTTTTGGTGGATTTATTTACAAAATCTGCGACCAGCGATACGTTCTTTCCATCAAGAGTTCCCCGACCACTCGACTCTCCAAAAATCCTTTTCTCACATATTTTGTCCAGCCTGACCACATTTCTTATACTCAGATTAATAAACACTGGGTACTTCTAATTTCTTCGGAACCCTCCATCCTTTGTTAGTCATCTGACGGATCACGTATCACTCCACCGATTGCGTTTTCCGCTCTACTAGTTGGATCAGTGTCACGGATGCGTGACTTAGGGTAAATCATGTGCTGTTATGATTTCCGTATGACGGGTTGGTATGATTTCCGTATGCATCGTAACTATGTTCTGTGTGGCACACGTGCCTTGTTTCTGCACGGGCCACGCATGTATCCCTTGGTGAAGGTTTTACACGGGACATTTGTGTATAATATGCTGACCTGTCCGTTTCCCTTGTTTAAGTCGATACAGGTAACCCGTTTTACACGTGGTGCAGGTGTATCCTGTGCGATACTCACCCTATTCGCCCTAACAGTATAAAAACCATTGCTATTCACTTGCTATTCGCATTTGGCCCGGTAGTACCGACACGTCCGTTCAAGAGTCTGGCACTTCTTCTCGTCCGCTGTCTTTAAGGTCTACCGTCATAACCCCTCGCATCTTGCATATGGAGGTAAATGGTTCATATCTGTTATTTCCCGTATTATGTTTCAGGTCAGCTATTTTCTCTTGTGTAGATATTACCAACGGTCAGGAAGTTAGTATGAAACTTGACTATTGTGGCCGAAGTGTTATGTCGGCTAAGTATGTTTGATTATTAGCCGTTTTACCAGTGAGTTTAACACTGACCTGTCTGTATGTTCTACTGACTTGTCCGATGTGACGGCTGTAGGCTTTTACCTTTAGCGTTTAGTATGTGCAGTTTCCTTTAGCGTTCGTAACATAGAAGCGTTCGCTGGTTTGTGCCATGGGTTAATATTATCCCATAGATAGGCAGTATGTGCTGGTTTAGCCCAAGGACTTACAATAGTGTATTGTTGCACAGGGGTTCTAGCCCGAGTGGCTGTTTTCGGGAGCCAGAAGCTGCCCTGTAGTCCCTTGTCCCGTGGAGGATTTCTTGGCCCTGCGACGACTGAAGGGGAGGGAGCTTGACTGCCCGTATGTGGGATTCAGCGTGGGTGCTGGTCCACTAGAGCATCAGCGGTTGCCGTGATGCTTTTGTAGAGCTGCCGAGCCAGCTCTATTTTCCGCCGCCTGTGGTGTTGTCTGCGGCTTGTGAACTGCACATCTGCACGTCTGCGCGCTTGGCCATCGTTGGAGGTACCATCCCGTGCACGTTAAAAAGCTCTGAGCGCTCTTAGATACAATTATTTGTATTTATATTTTAGGCATAGTATTTATTGCCTTGATTGATTACCTTGCCTGTTCTTGATTGGTATTGTAGCTGTACTGTGACGTGTTATGCAATGACTGTTCGTCTTGTCAATAATATTGTGGTGGTGTGAATCCCCGCACGTCTCAGTATCAGTTTGTGTTGTGCGACTGCGTGTGAGTGAGAGTAAAGAAAGAGCACGCACCTCTTACACCCATACATTACAGCACACACGGTCGTGACAATCAGTGTACCACGTAAACAGTGCCATCAAACCGCAACAATAATTGTCCGCTGGCAAAGATTTTGCCCAAACGAAAAGTGGTCGGATATTCAAGACTTCGCTTCAAATCGAATCATATGACACACAAGTCTTCGCTTTTCTAAAAAAAAAAATTCGCCATTTTTGAAAATGGCGCTGGCTGTAAGCAGTCACATTTTCACGCCCCGCCGAAAAGGGACTGCACTCTGGAGTCTAGGCATAGCTTTGTCGAAGCAGCCATGGTTGCAGTTCGCGGTGGCCAGTTCTCCGATTTTCTGATTGGTTGAAAAAAGAAAACAAGGGACAAATTTTCCAGGAGACACCTTACGTGCACACTATGCTGCTGCCTTCTTTCTGGCGGGAGTTGTGCGACGTGTGTGTGTGTGTGTGTGTGTGTGTGTGTGTGTGTGGGCGGATGTAATGATGGCTATCTCCTAAACCACCTCTTTGGTGGACTATTTACTTTGAGAGAGTGAGTTTACGGGCTTAAAGCCGCGCAAGCCACAAAGATTAATTCGCGGCTCTCTTTACTTTGAGATGAAAAGGACAGTCATATGCTTAAGAGGTACCTTTCACGTTTTAATTTCATCTTATTGCATTTTTAAAAGAGGTATCGCCCATTTAAAGAAATCGGAGGTAAAAGTTGTTCAAATGTTTTCGTTTTGCAGAAAGTGGATGATCATCTGAAAGATTCTGTGTAATTTTTTTTTTGATCTCAGGTAGGGGTGGTTTGCATTTAAGGCCGACTATCTATGAAAAAGACTCCTTCCAATGACTCATTATCCCGACGTTTTTGTAATGTGCGACTGCTGCACATGACAGGAACTACTGCGCAGTTATATCTTGAATATCAAGAGTCACAGATACGTTAGATAAACTTTTTTTCACGTTTTTGCGAGAAACACCCGTCCAAAGAGTTCCGATTTTGCGATTTCGTAAGTACAATCCATGGTATTCAAGCCCATGTTTCAACAGCCCTCTAGATCTTCCAGGTTTTATGTAAAAATAAATTCAGCCAGGGAAGTCACAACAACAACAGGGAAATCACAAGTCATGAACAGTCAGACGACCTACGTGAGGCTCACGTCAAAATGTTTACTTCACAGACAAAATTTGTAAATATCGTCACTGCCTCCGACATTTTACCAGCCCTCTTGATTTTCCAGGTTTTATATAAAAATTAATTCAGTAAGGGAAGTCACAACACCAACAGGGAAATCACAAGACATGAACAAGCATCCTCTGTCAGACGACCTGCGTGAAGCTGACGTCAGATGTTTAGTTCACGGAATTGACGTCCTCTCTCTCTCTCTCTCCAAAGATTCTAGATCCGCTACGTGTCTTTGGTAAGTTTTACAGAATTGAAGAAGAAAGAAAGAAAAAGAAAAACAACAACAACAACAAAAAATGAACGCCGGCATCATAAACAACAAAACAGACAAAACAGCATGAAATTTGGAGAAACAACTTAAAATTTATGGGATGGGGCCATTCCTCCTTGTTTCCATCCCTGTGGAAATCCCCGAAAATGTTGACGTCCGCGGATATCTCCGAACGGATAGGAAAATGACCTATAATATAGGCAGTGTGTGTGTGTGTGTGTGTGTGTGTGTGTGTGTTACGTACCCCTCGCCGTAGAAGAAGACTATCTTGGCAACGGTGTCCGGATTTGCCCGACTGAAGTTGAGACAAGTGTAATTCTCCCACTCCTCTATCGCCTGCTCAATCACCCTGGTCATGTCCTCAGCTAGACCAACATGAAACACACGATACTAGTTCTTAATACCTGAGTATAGGCTCCAACAAAAAGGGAACAAATGGTGATTTGGGGCATATTGCGGTATTGGTATATCTGAAAAGTGCAGTGGTATGGAATTTATTTCTGTGGCATTGTGTAGACATGAGATTATGTTTGTTGAAAACTTGCCGCTGAAAAGTGGCTATTTTGAGCAAATGACTGGTAAAGTGTGCCATGGGAATCGTCCTGGTACAGCGTGATTGAATTACATGCTCATCTTTAACATGTTTAAGAATCCGAAAATGCACAAATCTTAAAGGGCAAGGCAAGTCAAGTGCAATGTTGGGTTTAGGGGATAGATAGTGATGTCCTAGACGGCTGCAGCCCAAAAGATTTGAACACGAATACACCATTCAGCATTTATCACACCAAACGGCAGCCGAAATGCGATGCCATGGAGGCTGCCATGTTGATCCTAGCAGTGACTTCACTCCCCCACTCAACAGCAGGCGAGATTCTGACACTGTGCGTGCAGGTGTGCCTGCTACACGTTTTAGGCGTGCTATTTCTGGCTCGTATACACACTTTGCTTATTTCCTGAAAGCTAGAATGGATTTGGGGATAGTTCCCTATAATTTCGAGCCAGAATATTCTGAGGAAGAGCTCAGTAAGGGGTCGGGCAGAAAACAGTGGGGACGATGGGGAAGAGCCGATTGATGAGAACGAGTGCAATTGTGGGAGATGCGTGTTTGACAAGTGAAGCAGCAACATCGTTCGCAAAAGCGCCAGTGAAACAATCCGGGGTAAAATGATCTCCACAAACGAGGTCTCGATTGTTCCAGGCGTATTCCTGCACTCGGCGGGGCAAGCGAGCGTTCTTCAAAGTCTCCAACCATTTCGCACACAACCTCCGTTTTTCCTTTGATTTGTTTAGATTCGGAAATTCAAAAAAGCTTTTGTGGCTTCCATCTGCATTCTTACACATGCCCTGTTTGCTGAAACAACCAAACGCTTTGCACTGTGGCATCTCGAACACAAAATAATACTCTGGAACAACCCGCTCAAAGCGGGCACTGCCGACAGTGGTGGGGGAGTGACGTCACCGTCAGCACCTTTCCCGTCTCATTCGCGAAAGAGTGCGGCAACATGGCGCAGCCCAGGAACCGAGAGCAGAGGGTGTTTTTGGCGCATTTTTGAGTAAATGGTACTTTGTTCACGAAAACTTTTGCTGTCTAACAGCTTAGGACCTCAATATCTGTCATTTAAACCCAATAGTGCTCTTGACTTGCCGTACCCTTTAAAGTCGCTGAAATTGACCCACCATAAGTTCTTTTTTTTATTTTCTCAAAAGTGGCTGAGCGACTTTTTCCCCTACTGTATTATATAATATTATGTATGATTCATTCCGTAGGTAAATACAAAGTAAGCATCTGTTCACTCGTTATTGAAGTAAAACGTACGATACCACCTTTTAACTTCTTATACAAAGAAGAGGGTGGGTGTGGGTGTTGTTGGGTGGGTGTTTGGGGGTTTAACGTCCTTTTCCACCACATACGGGTGATATCAAGGACGGGGCAACGATGAAAAAGCCAGCACAAATATTTGGCCCCAGCCGGGATACGAACTCACGACCCGAGCATCAGACGTGGACCAACGCTCTACCATTCGGGCACCCAGGCTCCCCTATACAGAGAAGAGAATCTTGGAAAGTTTCTCACCGGTGGCTGTACCGGGAATTCTGCGGAAATCTAGTGTCTGTGTGTGTGTGTACGTACATGCACCATTGTCAAGGTCACGCGAAAATAATTTAAGTCCAAGTTCAAAGTTCAAACAACTTTACTGTGCCTATCAGTTACATACACATTTGTCTTGGGTCAGTAATAAGAGTATGCAAGAGCAACTTACTGAAACTGCTGTCGTCAACCGAAAATATTTGAAGAGCAACTCACTGAACATGCTGTCGTCATCAAAGTCATAGAAGACCTGTCCTTCGGGCTGTCTAGTGATGAAAGGTTCCCCATCAGTGTCGATCACGACTTCTTTTACGGCCTTGCGTTTGCTTCTTCTGTTGGGATCCCCTCTGAAACTGGGCATTACATTTTATAAAAAATCAGTCTGTCCAACAGATCAGTTGCAATTTAAGATATCCATTAATAAAAACGCTAAATAAAAATAAAATACATTTTAAAATCACAAAATCATCCTAATTACAAATATTTTTTTTTACACAAAACCAGTCAGAGCTACAGAGCTGTGCTACGAAAACAGGCAGTATAATTGGATGATCTTCCCAATTTCAGAAGATGAAGCCATCTGGACATTTTTTTCGAAAAAATTCGTAACATGACCGATTTTTTAAAATCGGCGATAACTCTTCTGAAAATGAGGCAGGCTAAAAATCGTGAAAGGTAGCTCTGGAGAAGGTGAATTCCCATTTTATCTCAAAGTAAAAAGGCCTGAAACGAGGTGGTTTAGGAGATAGTCATCATTACATCCGTCCACACACACACACGTCTCACAACTCCCGCCAAAAAGAACGCAGCAGCATAGTGTGCACGTAAGGTGTCTATGACGCAGATTTCGTTACGTCACTGTGTGCGTGAAAGTAAGTATTGTGTGGAGAAACGTCACAGTCTTGTTTTGTATCACTGAAACTTGCTGCTGCGCGTAGCAAAATCTGCCCCGTCTCATAAAGTTGTTTCTCTATAGAGAAACAACTTAAAAAACAAGAGACATTACAGATTTTTCAGAAACCACGAAAAGTTAAAGAAAAAAAAAACATAAAATTACTAAGCGAAACACCATAAAATATCTAATGTAGTACCTGTCTAGGGCGGACAATTTGTCTCAGACCCTTGAGTGTCCGTCTTTACTCTTAAACCAAGTCAATGATATTTGACAAAATATATTAGATAAAAAAGGCACTTCTGGAAAAATTAACAAAATATTCTATGAACGTATGCTTCAAACCAAATTTAAAATCAGGCGAGCTCTGTCTACATTCTCCCAAAAATAAAAAAGGTAATACTGTAGAAAGAACTGACACAGGATGATGATGATGATGATGATGATGACGATGACGAATCTTTCAACCTAGGCCATATGAATTGGTGATTTTAGCCGCTCACGACCATGGTTTCATGGGGGGGGGGGGGGGAGAACCTACCATCATACTGCTGAAACACCTAACAGATCTAAGGGCATCTCACCATTCACAGAAACCCCTGTTCCCCTCCCACCGGGAGCAAAGTGGTCGCTACATTAACCTAGGCCATGTGAATAGATGATTTTGGGCCGCTCAACACTTTCACATCTGGCGGATGGCAAATTTCCTTCATCCCCATACTCGTGCAAGATTAAACCGCGTCATGTCACGACGTAAATTAATCTTTAGTCGCTTTTTGCGTGTTGCCGTGACGTAAATTTTTTTTAGCCAGAACACGCTGCTGGAAAATTGCTAGGGGTAGTGCATGTGCATCTTTTAGGTACATCCACGTGTAATTTTTGTGGGGACCACTCGTTGTGAATCACGGATTTTTAAACCATGACCTGTAATAGTGGTAGAGTGGTAGGCCTACATATGAAACAAATGGAAAAAGTGAGTAAACATTATTACATCTATCAGTATATACGAACTGCTCCTGGTGTTTCAAATATTAAGAAAGTAAATGTTTGAATGTATCAAGTGAATGAACTGTTTTCAGACAGGTTGGAATTGAATTCCAGAGGGACGCTCCAGCGAACGAAAGACTAGATTTATACAAATCTTTTGGAAGCTACAGGTGTAGCACCAAAACCCTTACATATCGAAGGCTGTTTGAGGCCAACACTTTTTGCTGGCTTTTCCATAGTTGCCACGTGACATAATAATAATAATAATAATAATAATAATAATTGTGGTTTTTTTTTATTACTATTTTTTCCAGTATATATACATACACACACAAAGACGTACAAATGCAGGCACATATGGGGTCAAGACACAGTTTAACACATGGGCAAGCAGTTAAACAGACACTGACTGCATGGTGACCATTGGAGTACATGCCTACACAAACATATACGTGAAAGCCTACATACGTATACATACATACATACATACATACATACATACATACATACATACATACATACATACATACAACAGAAACCACATACATACATATCTATAAATGTGTAGGCAAAAACAGTATCGCACCATCACTGTAGTGTAAGTAACTGTTTTTATAGACAATGGTCAGGTGTTCCGGGAGCTACAGTTCAAGGAGGACCGAAAAATAATTGTGCATTGTGTGGGCACTTCTTCAATGATTGGCTCAAAGCGCCGCGAGCTGAATCCAACACTCACGTGAATCACACGCATTCTCTACACATGAACACATTACAATCTCGTGGTGCGAAGGGTCTGCTCAGCTACTTCAGTTTCGGAATTTAGAATTGCATTTATTTTCTAAGTTTGTGAGCTGAACATTCCCAAAGCAGAAGGGGAGGAAGGCGGAGTACTAGGAGAGAACCCCCCGACGATCGGCCCGAATGAACGGTGCCACGTACGAGATGGAAAAATTCTTCGCCCCGAGTGGGTCTCGAACCTGACTTCTTGCACTGGTGGCGAAGTCTCTTAACCACTAGACCACCGACCGCCCCATCACCATCACCATCACCATCAAATGGTGAAAACGGACGTTTACCAGAATACATCCATGCCTATTGACAATGTATATAACGGAGGCGCCCTATAACGGAGGTCAAAATACAAATACGATATAAGTTACAAGTAAAGGCGATGTCACACTGAAAACAAGTTTTAAAGGCGAAACACCCGAAACATGCTTTCTGAAACAATACTTAACACACACGACGTGAAAATGTAACGCCGGGAGGGAAGGTGTCGTCGTGTGTAGGTTACATTAATAAAAAAAATAAAGGTGCGCATGATTTTAGTTAGCGTATGTAAGGGGCCGTGGATGTCTGGTGTGTGTCTGCGAGTCTGTAATCGAGGACACGGCCTGTGCAAGCTCTCAGAAGGTGTGAATCACGCTTGCTCTAGCACGCACTCACTTCACTCACACAATCACTCCCTAACACACACTATCAATAACTGAGAGGAGAGGAACGCTCAAACATAGTGATTATTCCAAAAATATGTTAACAAACAAAAAGGGGAAATCACAGTAATCACTTAGTAAATCATGGCACAAATCAACAAAAGAAAGGAATTACGATTGATTATGGCACAGATTCGGAGAAAAATATAATCTCTTGTACGACTACTATGCTGTCTGGTGGTCACTTTACGAATAGAAGTGAAATAACCAAAACAAAGGGAAAAGCGAACTAATCCTGACTAACAAAATGGGCACGTCTAAAATAACAGACAAAACTCCTGATTGGCATAAATCACTGAACCCTTATCAACTATTCCAACTAACAAACAAACAAAACAAAAGAAGAGGGGAAGCGCGAAACCAAACTAAGAATTATCATACAAACAAACTCTACGTAGGCCTGGGGATTCCGGGGAGAGGGGAAACGGTAAGGCTGGGCGCTAAGAATTACTAAGAATAGAATTTCTCCACTGCGGTGACTGTGTAGTCGCGAGAATCAGAAGTTCGCGGTGCGCGCACGCTCGCTCGCTCGCTGCCGGGCAAAGGTTACACGGGCTAGGGGTCAGTGCACGCTGAGCGTCTAAGCATCAGCGGTAAAAATAATTCACACTCACTAACGCTGGTGAAACTATAAAACTGCATGGGAACTATGCGGGAAGGAATACACTTACAAGAACAAACGAACGCACTAGTTCACACAATTTATGCACTAAAGTTTTCAAAAATAAAGTAACGAAAATAGCGTTTACGTGAAAGCTTGGAAACTGACTGCATGAGACGGCACTGACTGGCCAACACTAAGTAAACACCAAAAGAAACTGGGACACTTACGTTCTGCGGTCCGCTCGCCCGTAGCCAAAGGAAACACAACCACAAAAGTAATCCACACAATTAGGAATTTAGTCGGGAAAATTGGTCGGCCCGAGGGGGGTAATCCAAAAGTTGGGAGCGCTCTGAATTTCGGCGCGAAAACAGGGGTTTTTATAGGGAGGGGCCAGGCGTGGCGGGCTCGCGGAACGACCTTGGGACTGACCAGCGTGCGCGCACGTGAGGGGAAGGGAGGTGGGAAGGCCAAGCAACGTGACTTCTCTCAATACTAAACCAGGGACTAACTAGAAACTAATAGCGAACTACTACCAAGAACTAAACTACGGCAAACATCCTACATCTAATTACAAACGCTGGTACTAAAATAAAAAATTAAAAACTCAATTCTCTACAAAAACATGTCTTGCGAAACAACCTCGAAACATGCGTAGAGTGCTCTCCCTTTACTCCTTGAACAAGGTTTCATTGGTTGAAGCACAGAACATGTTTTCAGATTTTAAGGCAGGTTCTAAAAGTAACAGCACGATCGAAACACGTTTTGAAACCATTGTTTTGAAGTAGGTCACACGACAAAACACGCTGTTTCGCAGCGAAACACCTGAAAACAATGTTTTCAAAGTGTTTTTGCCCTCTCGTGTGACATGGCCTTAAACGATGAACAGGGACTCACTGCATCATCCGGTACTGGCGGGGCGTCAGCAACATGTCTGACAGTACCATCTTCATGTCACCATTGGGCATCATGTGTATGGGGTCAAACGTCCGGCCTGAAACAAAATGTAGAAGACAAGAAAGATCGTACAGTCAAAATGAATTAACCTGTTGATGCCTAAATATATATGCTCTCTTGAACCCCCACCCCCCACCCACCCACCCACCCACCCACACACACACACACACACACACACACACGTCTCACAACTCCGGCCAAAAAGAACGCAGCAGCATAGTGTGCACGTAAGGTGTTTATGACGCAGATTTCGTTACGTCACTGTGTGCGTGAAAGTAAGTATTGTGTGGAGAAACGTCACAGTCTTGTTTTGTATCACTGAAACTTGCTGCTGCGCGTAGCAAAATCTGCCCCGTCTCTATAGAGAAACAACTTAAAAAGACTATAATAAAAGGGCAGAATGGTTTCATCAGGGCTTCTGTAAACAGGTCCAAGAAATTATGGACTAGCATCAGCAGCGTCCTGTTCTGAAAAAGACGCTGGGGTTTTTTTTTGGTACAGAGTGTCTGCATAGTCATTTTCGATCAACAGTAGTACCCAAGTACATAAAACCACCAACCACCTCAGCTTCTTTCTGATCTATGATAACCGGTTTCAATATGTTCTTCCATTGTGTATTACCAAGAACAAGTTCTTTTCGTTGTTCCAACATTGAGTTCTAGATACCGTGACAAAAAAATCCTTCAAGAGACCAATTTGGAGGACATATTGTGACAGAGAGAACTCATCTTTCAAGCAACTCACAAGGGCCATCTCATCTGCATGTTTCAGAAGAGTAAGAAGTGGGTCATTACAATGGATGTCATTGATATAAAGAGAAAATAGTACCGGAGAAAGTACACACCCCTGAGGGGCTCCAGTGTTCAGAATGATCTGATCAGACAACACATGTTTGTTAATCACAAAATCCTTTCTGAACAGTAAAACTATTCTTCAAACAGACACGCTGTGGTCGATCACACAGGAAATGTCTAATCCAGAGAACAATGTCGCGAGTTAACATTTCAGTCTAGCAGCTTCTGAATAAGTATGTGATGCTGATAGGTATTGAGGGCAGCGGACAGATCCATGAAGAGGACCCTACCAGAAATACCCATTAGGAAATGGAAAGTCCCAAATAAATGGGAAAATATCAACTGGGTAGCTAGCACAAATGAAATCATCCGGGCTGTAAATGTAGAACGGATCAAGGACGGTTTCAGTCAGAGAAACTCAATGTCGGCTTTGTAGCTAGAACAAAATAAAACGTGCGGGATGTATACACAGACAGATCAAGGACAGTTTAGTTAGAAGTTAGTGCGCGCACACACACACACACACACACACACACACACACACACACACACACACACTCTATTTCACTGACACGGCAGTAAACCCTATACTCACGGCCGTCAGCAGCTGCCATGATCTTCTGGTCAATGGACAGTGGTTTCCCCACAGCAACACCAAAGCATGTCTGGAGTAGCACAAAGCAATCTGTTGATTTGCTTAGAATCTCCGTAAGGTGTCCTTCCCTAGTTTTTTTGTTTGTTTGTTTGTTTGTTTGTTTTTCAGGGGGGGGGGGGAGGGAGAGAGAGAGAGAGAGAGAGAGAGAGAGAGAGAGAGAGAGATGATGATGATGATGATGATGATGAAACGTTTTTATTCAGGATAGAGCATTTAGGCATTGCTGACTATCTCACATGCGGTCCTGCTATCCTGCATGAAAAAAAGACAACAACATCAAAACAAAACAAAACAAAAAAGAAGAAGTATTAACTATCTAATGGAAATGAAGGAGAGAAAATTACACACGATAAACAAATCAAAACATACGTGGCATGTGCTGATGGTATTGGCTGTATGCCAAGTAAGAAGGAAGAGAGAGAGAGAGAGTGTGTGTGTGTGTGTGTGTGTGTGTGTGTGTGTGTGTGTGTATCGAGAGTGTAAATATCGAGTGTGTAAATATCGAGCTTGTAAATATCGAGAGTGTAAATATCGAGAGTGTAAATATCGAGTGTGTACCTCAAAAACAGCGATACCCAGCAGCAGTGTAAACGATGAACGCACCATCCTGTTTGATCGACTCACTTCAGTTTGGCTCATGCGACGAATGAAACCGATACAAGCTACGAAATGTGATAAACCACATATCAAGCCAGGCCCATGGACTTGATTCCAAATCAGTTTAGGATTTATTTTTCCCGTTTGACTTCTGCCCAGGGCCCTTCAGACTGCCAGCGGTAATACCACGGATTCTATAGATACGCAGTCCGCGATGATACGCACATGCGCCATAAATTTGTTCGAAATGAACAGCGAAACAGCGAGTCACGCTTCCAAAAGTGAGTGTGTTCACAGACACATTCTACCTTCTAAAACTCAGCGGAAGCTTACAATACTTCGTTTTGTTCGAATTTTCAACAGAGTACATAAACTTAAAAAAAACAAAAAACATTCCGAGTACGTACTTGTGTTTCCGTTTTCAGAACCAGATACAAAGTGCAGATGCTGTCCTTAACTATCTTTTCAGTGAACAATGAGAGCGGACTGTTAGCATGAAATGTGATATGTACATATGTACTTTTTGTGGGAGTAATTCACTGTGAAACAATTGTACTTTCTTGACCACGTCAGCTATGGAGCCTTTGGGCAGAAGTCGAGTGGGGACAAAAGCCATGTATCCCGCCATGTAAAATGAGTCACGATGACTAATAGCCTGTAGGAAGGAAGTCCTCATGCTCTGGTGAAGATCTGGCACACCAAAGTTTATGTAAATGGCTCGTGTTTCTCCCTTGGGCTGAAATATCGTTTTTATCTTTCGGGTTTCTGCTTCGTTGTTGTTGTTGCTGCTAATCTTTTTGTGTTTTTTTTTTCATGATAC
Organism: Batillaria attramentaria; assembly: GCA_018292915.2. NCBI lineage: Eukaryota > Metazoa > Mollusca > Gastropoda > Batillariidae > Batillaria > Batillaria attramentaria. The sequence continues at coordinate 465,689 of JACVVK020000436.1, forward strand.
AAGAACAGGAACATAGTGGCATGGTAGACTACTAATACAGAGACATCAAGACATAGTAGACTGACAAACTAAAGAGACATACTGACATGGAAGACTAATACATGGACATTGCATAACAAGCTAGCAGTACAAGGGCACAGTACAACAGCCACAAGAACGAAAAGAACCATTTGAGAAAAAAAAATAAAAAATGAAGGGATGAATAGGAGAGAGGAAGAAAAAAAAGTGTGTGTGTCGGGGGGGGGGGGGGGAGAGGGCTGAGGGGTGTGGTCGTGGTAGCAGTAGGTCTGTGAGCAATATTCATGTAACATGAGTTTTGCTGAACGGTAACTCATTCACTGGCTCCATGTATTTAGCCTTTAAGGAAACCAGCTGGGTGTATGGGATCAGAGACAAGTACTTTTCCTGGATAAATCCTGCCTTTAAGAGTCTGGTATAATTGTCTATTCTGGGTGTAGAGCCGTTGAATTTACATTTGTAAATAAATCTTTATCTGCTTCATGGTTGTGTTGTTGCTGTTGTTTTATGTGTATGCTTGTTTTGGTGTGTGTGTGTGTGTGTGTGTGTGTGTGTGTGTGTGTGTGTGTGTGTGTGTGTGTGTGTGTGTGTGTGTGATATCATGAACAACAGGATGCATGCTTTAGGCACCGCTTGATCCGAGACCTCCGAGTGTGTGTTTTAAACAGAAAAAGAAGCGGAGGTGACTGCAAACGGGTATAAATGAGGAAAGCAACAAACAAGACTGAAAAACCCACTTGGAAAGAGGAAGCACAAGACATATCTTTTGTGTGTGTGTGTGTGTGTGTGTGTGTGTGTGTGTGTGTGTGTGTGTGTGTGCGTGTATGTGTGGGGTTAGAATCAGACATTTTACTTTTCACCACTGCAGAGTACGCATAACGTGCCTGTGACACTTTGTCAAACGAATAATTAAGAGAGAGTTGAAAGAAGACGTAGCACTATCTTGCTCTGTGTTAAGCCCTGAGTTACATTTCCCAGACCACGCGATAGTGGTATCACGAACAACAGGATGCACGCTTTAGGCACCACTTGATCCGAGACCTCAGAGTCTGCGGTCTGATGCATACAACAGGATACTAGACTACTCTGAAACGTACCTCTCATCTCAGGCGTATTACGTCGGGACTATCATCAGCACCAGAGTAACCGTTAGTCCGAGTCTTCTGACTCAGGAAGGCTGAGTCAGCGCCCGTATGTAAACCTCGAGGTTAATTTAACCCACGGCTACGGGCCTAACCCAGACTAGGACAAAAGAAACCCCAAAACAAAATTAAATTTTAAAAAAAGGAAGCGAAGAAAGAAAGACAAAAATCCTTTTACAAGTATAACGGCATAGACACCTTGCTGGAATGGACCCGCTTCCTGATTTAAAAAAAAAACCAAAAAACCAACAACAACAGAAAATTTTACCCTAGAGCTAGTTTAGTTCGAGGTTAGACTCTAACCCGGGGCTAAACTCCATAACCCCGACTTTTTACATGCGGGCCCAGGTTCCTACATTCACAAATGCTGTTTAGAGCATTGGGGGGGGGGGGGGGGGGGGGGCGGCGGGGATTTTGACTGTGTGTCGGTTGGGTGGCAAATTGGGTTGGAATCAAAGGTGTGACAACCGTAAGATCCTGCCAAGACACTGCAACCGTTAAAAATGCCTAACGAAGTCGCTGTACGTTTTCTGTGTCGCCCGACAGGTCCGCAAAGACTGAAATTATAGGTGTGGGAAATCCGAGGCAACGAAAGGGGCCTGTACTGTTTAGAGATGGCGGCTGGTACAAATTTTCGCCTCAAGATCGTAAATCAGCGCTTGAAGCATTCTTCTACCCACGCGTAAACAACTCTTGAACAGTAACTAACTAACTAACCTACCTCTTACGTGTCTTATTTTAGCTGCAGAATTTTACATGTGTGTGAGTTTGTGTCAGGGTGTGTGTGCGTGTGTTCCTCGGAATGCTTACTTGAATGTCAATTTGTTTTTTTACCTCCTATTGTAATGGCGCCTGGACCTTCTGATGAGGGACAGGCGTCACATTTAAATGAATTTTATTATCATTATTAAGATGCATTCCTTTTCAGGGTCTTCGTTTCAGTGTTGCTTTCTTGCTCCCTGCTGCACGAAACTGGATGCTCCACGGACAGAAAGATTTCCATCCGCGTTTTCCCAATAGTGCGCTACAAACTGTAGTCTATAGAGTCTGTAGTGTACGAACAACATCATCGTGTATTACCGTTTAGTACCTGCAACCGTCGAACGCTCGCCCTTAGTCTCTGTTTATGCGTCTCGTACTAATCTTTTAGTCTCAGCCTAGTTGCACTATTCTTGGACTTATGTTCTAGTCTCTAGCTCTCTATATGCATCAGACCCCAGATCGGCATAATTATTCCATCAAGCATTCATCCAGAAAATCATAGACAGCGGTGACTGCATGAGCATCGTATAACCAACCATTACGCTTCCAGTATGGAGGACCACTTTGCACATGTCCGTATCTTTGTTGTTGTCTTGATTGTTGTTATCAACAGCGCTTAGAAGATTGTTGCATGCTCTTCGATTTACCAACTGTTGTTTCACGTATGTGTGAAATGACTGCGATGAACAATTCTTGTGAAAGAAATTCAGCTGAATGGGATAGTGTGAAGCGTTTCCTAAATTTGGAACTTGCATGCAAAGGACATGTGTGAGTATAGTGTGAAGTTCTATCTTCATGCATCACAATAATAGCACCAACACAAAGCAACAACACAAAACATCATAATTTCATCGCCTGAAACATCATCATAATTGAAAATAAGTACGAAAACGAAGTTCCTAGCTTTATTACATACATTTTTTTTTTTATTAAACTAGTTTTAAACAAAAGCTTGCACACTGAACCAGCAACATGACTTTTTTTTTACAAAAAGAACTATACTTGACAACTATTTGTGACAAAGTCTGTGGACAAATCTAAGCTCATCCCAGTCTCCCGCCACCCTTACCCCCCCCCCCCCCCCCCCAACACACACTCCCCTCAAGGCCAAAGACTGTGTCAGCTCAAACAAATCACCATGAACCACCAGCCTTCATTCCTGCCCCAGAAAATCGGGTACTATCTTCCAGCCAAGGCATTGGTTGCCAGCACTCTTTCAAACTTGAGTTCAGTACATAGGCTTCGTCTCAGTGACCTCTACGTCCACGACCCCCTCCCCCTGTCCCCACCTTCCCGTTCCTCAGTTAGTTTCCCTCCCACACCCTTCAAGATTAAAGCACAGACCCATACATGTTGCAAAAATAAGTAGCTTGGTAACTGTCCTTATTGAAAAAGAGTCTCCGTAAATTGAAACAAGGAGGAACGGCCCCGTCCTACAAAGTTGTTTCTCCAAATTTCATTTTATTTTGTCTGTTTTGATGTTATTGTTGCCGGTTCTCCCCTCTCCAAGTTCTATCAATGACATTAGATCCTCTACGACCTCGACCGATTAGTCACGTGACTGGGGGTGGGGCCGGGTGGGGGGAGCGAGAGAGAGAGACAGACAGACAGAGAGAGAGAGAGAGAGAGGGTGGGTGGGTGGGTGTTTGGGAGTTTAACGTCCTTTTCCACCACGTAAGGGTGATATCAAAGACGGGGCAACGAGACAAAGGCCGGCACAACTATTTGGCCCCAGCCGGGATTCGAACTCTCGACCCGAGCATTGAAAGTCCAACGCTCTACCATTCGGCCACCCTGGCTCCCCAGAGACAGAGAGAGAGAGAGAGAGACTCAAGACTCAAGACTCAAGACTCAAGACTGTTTATTCCTTAAAGGGCATTGGCCCCCATCAGGAAGGGGTGCGCATACATTATAACAAGATTACATTTACAGCACTCTCTCCAGTGTTTTCAGGGACCTGTAAAAGAAAAGTACAACATTGTTCAACATGTTGACATTTTTTGTTGACAATAGCAAAACCAATTTGAATGTTGATGGATTACGGTGGAACTTAGCCGGAATCAAATCATGCCGCAAAGCATCAAGAGCAGGACAGCACAGTATAAAATGAACTTCATTCTCTACTGCAGAATGGCAGAGTCTACAAGTTACTGGCACAGCATTTACTTTATACCTGTTTCTGTGTTCAGCCAGAATCGATACGCCCAGTCTGAATTGTACGAAAGCGTGAATAACATATCTATTCAAAGATAATGAAAGATATGGCTCAACTTCATGTGAGCTTTTAAATGCACAATACATAGAAAATCTGTTACTAGAATGCAAATGGCTATCCCAGTCCTGCCACCGGCAGTCAATAAGACGTTGTCTGAAACACTTTATAAAAGAATTAATACAACCTACCCCTTGATGCTGCCAAACGTACTGAAATCCATATTTACAAAGACATTGGCGAATTAGAGTAGCCCATGTAGTTTTACCTTTACAATCAAGATCGTACAGAAGTTTATATGATAGTGATGGCAAGCGCTGATCATCCATTCTTGTTATTTTGAGCCAATATCTGATACATCTGATGTATGAATTCAGAAAAATGGGGTACCTCCCAACCTCGCCATAGACAAGGTCATTTGGCGTGCGTCCATCCACACCCAGGAAACGCTTTAGGGCAAATAGATGAGACTTTTCAACAATATGAGCATTTGTAAGTCCCCATACTTCTGCGCCATATTGGACAATAGGCTGCACCTGTGAATCAAAAAGCTTTATAAAAACTGAAAAGGATAACTTTTCAAACTTGTACAACGTCTTAAAAATACACATAGTTGCACGTTTTGCTCTGGACACTAAATCTTCACAGGCATAACTGAAGCTAAGTTTTGTGGAGAAGTAAACCCCAAGATATTTGTATGCATTTACTACTTTCATTTTCTGCCCACCCAACACCCACCTTTCCCTTGCTGCTAAGTATCCACCTTTGCGAAAGACAATAATGTTACTCTTATCCATGTTAACCTTCAACTGTAAACGAAGAGATGATGAATAGAGGTTATTAAGCTGTGTTTGCAGACCAACTGCAGTTTCTGATAATAAGGCAAGATCATCCGCAAAGAGTAATATAAACATCTGAATAGCTTCTTGAGAAAGAACGACACCATGTCTACCTTTGCTAATTATCTCCAATGCCAATTCGTTGATAAACAATGAAAACAAAATAGGACTGCAAACATCCCCTTGCTTAACGCCTTTGGTGCAGTTAATTAATTCCGTGTATCTCCCCCCACATCTTACTTTAGCTTTCACGTTGTCATACATGCTTCTAACACAGGAATACAATTTACCTCTAACACCATTTTTGAAGAGAATAGGCCATAAAACTTTCCTAGATATACTGTCGAAGGCCTTCTCAAAATCAATAAAGGCTACATATAGCTTTCTGTTATTTACCAGTTGTTTCTGGACAATTGCCATCAGAGTAAAAATATGGTCCACAGTTGAGTAATCATGTTTAAATCCCGCCTGGTATTCCCCTGTAATGTTATTAAGTTCCACCCATTCTTGTAGTCTATTATTTATGATAATACCATATATTTTGCTACTAATATTACACAAAGAAATGCCTCTATAATTGTTTGCATTATTCACATCACCCTTTTTATATAGTGGTAAAATAATGGATTCACACCATTGATCAGGGTAGACACCATCGTCAAATAACTTATTAAACAACTTGACCAGAAACTCAACTATTTCTCCTTTTGCAACTTTAAACACTTCGGCAATTAATCCATCTGTACCAGCAGCTTTTTTACACCTCAGTTTTTGTATTGCCATCAACACCTCCTCACTGGTAATAGGTCGGTCAAATAAATCATTCTCTTCTGTTGACGGAGGATCATAATCTTCTTCTACATTATCTGGTTTGTCGAGAATGTCCTTGAAATGTCTAAACCATTCATCCAAGGTAATATTATTTGTCTGGGTGACCTTCTTATTTCCAAATTTATTTATGTTTTTCCAAAATTCTCTTTGGTCATGAACTGATTCCATAAGTTCAGCATGCATTCTATTATTGTAGTCTTTCTTTTTCTTCTTAACTAAATTTTTATACTCTCTTCTGGCTTTACAGTACTCTTCTCTGTCGTGAGGTAGAAGACTTTTCTTAAACTTTCTAAGAAGCTGACGTACACGCCTTCTAGCTAGAAGACATTCATGATCAAAACCGTCAAACCATTTACTTTTAGTTTTGTATGTTTGTCTACTCATACATGTAGCACACTTTTTGAGCGTATCACTGAACTTTTCTAGAGCAGTATTGACATTAATATCAATCAAATGAGAAATTGTTAGTAACTCCTCTTTAAACCAATGCGATTTCACTTCTTGGACAAAATCCTCTTTATACCTGTCATCCCAAACCAGTTTGTGAACATCCCCAGAACTCACATCGTCTTCAACGCTCTGTGTATCTTCAGTAAGGTAAGTCACTCTAAGTTCAAGCGGCATATGTTGTGACTCAATCTGCTCACCAACAGACATGAAAATATAGTGGGATATAGAATCAAACAAATCACAGGAACTTAGAAAATAATCATTAACACTGTTGCCATTATCAGATATGTATGTGTAGCAACCCTGTAGGTCGCCATTACACATACCATTCATTATACAAAGGCCGAATGCACTGCACATATTCAACAACATTTTCCCATAGCTATTCAATACTACATCTTCAGAGTTACGTTTCAATGTACCATCGTCAGTTCCATGTCGAGCATCATAAATATGACTGTCATCAAATCGCTGTGGACAAATGTTTGAAGTTCGACTATTAAGGTCCCCACAGAGAAGAATGGGTAAGTTACCTGAAGCCTGCAGACAGTCTGTTACATATTCTTCCAGTAGACTTACGCCGTTATCCACACCAAAAACACCATAAAAGGGAGAGAACTCGGGTGGGACATATGCACAAATCAGCAACACATCAGTTGTGCTACCAAACAACTTTTTGTCAACAACAAATGCTAGAAAATTACCATTCGTATTGATATCTAGCTGTTTGAAATATTTTACCATAGTATATCGCACCAAACACACAATGCCCCCTGAATCCCTCCCCCTGTTCCCCAAGTCAACAGAAGCCTTGACAAAGCAAGAATGAGAAAGAAACGCACTACAACTAAAATCTCGAACAAAAGTTTCAACGAAACATACGAAATCAAAAGAAGCAACAAACTGTACGAAGTCTGAATCTTTCAGTTTTGGTATCAAGCCGCCAATATTCCAATGTAGAAAACTAAAACTTTTCGAATCTATGTCACAGTGGGTGTGTCTGTGTGTGTCAGTGTTGTGTGTATCGTTGTTACCGCTAGGTCCCGCTTTGCCATTGCACGCAGTACATATGTTGTCCGTGCCGTCATCCAACACACCTGACCCATCACCGAGTGCTTGGCTACTCACGTGTGCGCTGTCCGCCTTACTACCCTTAGCATTGTCACCTGTAACACGTGCTGTATGCTTCGGGTGAACACCTGTCAGCTCACCTGGGCAGACTTGCAAACCACCACACATACTGACCGGTGTCGACGGAAAAGTTGTACCCCCACACACAGAAACCGGCACAAAGTCTCGTGGCCTGCCAAAGCCCTATTCCATACTCCTCTGAGCTACCTCAACAATACCAGTCCCATCGTCCGACAACACGAACTTCTTGTTGTCGATCAGTAGATGGTCGTAGATCATGGTGGCACGCTTCCCCTCGTCTCTGGCCAACTTCAGATGCGGTAACAACTTTTTCCTCATATCTCTGACACGAGAGGAGAAATCTTCACCGAGAAAGATGTCGCTGCCACGAAGTTTGCTCTTGGTCTTGAGGATCTGTACCCTGTCCTTGTAGAAGGCACAGCGAGCGACGATCGGGGCATTGGGCTTCGAGCTGGTTCTGTGCACACGGTCAAAAATCACATCCTCAGTGAAGCCTAGCTTGTCCCGAAGAAAATTCTTCACAGTCCGCTCACACCCCTCCGCCCCCTGCTCGTCGTCACCCTTCTTAAGTCCATAGAACAGCACATTGTTCCGTCGAGAGCGGCACTCCAGATCGTCCGTCTTGAGCTCCATGTCGCTCAGTTTGTCCCGCAGCTCCTGGTTCTCCCGCCTCAGCCCGGACACCTCCTCACGCAACTCCTGAACCTCCTCCTGGACCTTGGCGTAGGCCCGGCCCATCTCCGCACTCAGTGACGTCAGCCTCTCGTCCATGTTGCTGTCCAGAGTGGTCATCTTGTTGTTGAGGCGGGCCTCCATGCTGGCCAGCTGCTCCACTACGTCCTTGAGGCTGGGCTCAGCCGTGGAAGACCTGGTGCCCTGACTGCCTGCCTCCCTCCCAGTGCTCAACCTTGTCTGCCTCATCGCGTCAGACTTGGGGGGACCAGGATTCAGCTCGATGTCCCCACATTGCTGCAGGAGGTCCATGTAGAAAAATTGCAGAAGGAGCAAACTTACGGTGACACCGCCTGCCAGGGACGAAAGTTTCAACGTTTTCTTGCGTCTTGTAGCCAAGACCCGGCGAAACATAAAGTTGATGAAAATGCTGTGAAAACAACCGCATTTTGCTCTGAAAGCTATTCCTTCTACAGGCATGTTAACTTGCCAGTCATGTCACACACTTTCAGGGCAAAAATCAACGTAATGCCGGTGATTATTGACAAAAATTAAGAGAGCTCCAACCAGAGGAGAACGCACACGTGCTCAGAGTAGAGAGAGAGAGAGAGAGAGAGAGAGAGAGAGAGAGAGAGACGTCAGTTCCGTGAACTAAACATTTGACGTCAGCCTCAGGCAGGTCGTCATACACAGACAGAGAGATGACGTCAATTCCGCGAACTAAACATTTTGACGTCAGCCTCTAGCACTGCGATCGTCTGAGGAAGCTTGTTTATGTCTTGTGATTTCCCTGTTGGCTTTGTGGCTTCCCCGATTGAATTATTTTTCACATGAAATCTGGAAGATCTAGAGGGCTGGTGAAATGTCGGAGGCAGTGACGATACTTGCTTATTTTGTCTGGGAACTAAGCGTTTGACGTCAGCTTCACACTGGTGGTATGACAGATGATGCTTGTGCATGTCTTGTGATTTCCCTGTTGCTTTTGTGACTTCCCTGGCTGAATTAATTTTTACATAAAATCTGGAAGATCTAGAGGGCTGGTGAAACATGGACTAGAATACCTTGTATTGTACTTATGAAATCGAAAATTTGGAACTCTTTTGACCGGTGCTTTTCGCAGAAACTTGAAAAAGTTATGTTTATCTAAAAGTTCAGTTATTCTAAATGCTAAAGCTATAATAGTGCAGTAGTTCCTGTCATATGTGCAGTTGTCACACTAGACAAAAACGGCGGGATGATAAGTAATTTGCAATAGTCTTTTCATAGATATTTGATCTTATGTGCAAACCACCCCTACCTCGGAAATATTTTTTTTTACACAAAACCAGTCAGAGCTACAGAGCTGTAGCACGAATACAGGCAGTGTGATTGGGTGAACTTCCAAAGTCTAGAAAATGAAGGAATTTGAACAACTTTTTCGAAAAAATTCGTAACACGACCGATTTTTTAAAATCGGCGATAACTCTTCTGAAAATGCGGCAGGCTAAAAATCGTGAAAGGTAGGTCTGGAGAAGGTGATTTCCCATTTTATCTCAAAGTAAAAAGGCCTCCATCGAGGTAGTTTAGGAGATAGCCATCATTACATCCGTCCACACACACACACACACACACACACACACACACACACACACGTCTCACAACTCCCGCCAAAAAGAACGCAGCAGCATAGTGTGCACGTCAAGTGTCTATGACGCAGGTTTCGTTTCGTCACTATGTGCGTGAAAGTATGTATTGTGTGGAGAAACGTCACAGTCTTGTTTTGTATCACTGAAACTTGCTGCTGCGCGCAGCAAAATCTGCCCCGTCTCATAAAGTTGTTTCTCTATAGAGAAACAACTTAATAAAATGGTAAAATACATGCACAGCAACACGTCAAACAAAATTAATGACATAGACATAACGTAACAAAGGCAAATTTCTGTGAATAGATGAAGAACAATAATAACAATAATCATAATTTTGTTTGTAAAGCGTATATTCATATATTGTCTTTACTGATACTGAAGCAGAATTTTCGTAAATTAAATTAATGTTGTCCGTCCCTTTGTACTACCCTCTGCGTCTCCGTGAACACCCTAACGCAAAGCTGACTAAACCCAGCAATTCAAATAAATTACGTTTGTAAACACGCTGCAAGACGATTTTACTCTGGATAACAACCATACATTGGAAGATTGTAGTTGTCTTTCTATCTAAAGCAAATTTTCCCATCGTGTATTCGCATTTTACATGCCGCACAACGGACTGGCATTGAGAGGAACCAGTGACAGTAGAGACAGTCTCCAGTTTCTTGAGAGGAACCAAAGCCATTGATATAAGCTTAAGATTAGTAGAACAAAATTAATGACACCGCTGACCAAAGTACAGCAATGACAAGGAATGACGACATGCCAAATTACGTCACCGCTTTCAAAAATCGTGACGTCCACTCAACTCATTCTGTATCAACTCAAACAAAACCTTTGGGTTTAGTAATTCTGTGAGACAAAGTTAGGAATAGTCAGATTTCTCTATTGTCACCTTTATGCCAGTATTGAGGAAAGTCATTTGTGGTGTAGAACTGACATGCGTGAAAATCTACTCACAGGGTTAAAAAAGGATAACCAATTTTCTTAGGAAAAAACAATGCAATGTACCCAAACTTTAAGACACGCATACTCACAATTAGAGTGTCTAAACACAGCAGTTCATCTTAGAAAAAGGTGTTGTTCAGGGATGCCCCCCCCCCCCCCCCCCGACAACATCTTCAGTTTTCTGAAAGAGGTCAACCTTTTCTACAAAATATAGTCCTGTTTAAATAGGACTTGCACTAACCTCATTTGCCCAGTTTTTAAGTCTTGAAAGATATTTTTCATTTAAACCCAATAGATTTTTAGTATATATTTACATCTTGTTTTAACGTGGAAATTTTATGTTTTAAAGGACCTGGCAGAAAGGGACTTTTGTTAGCCGCGAATTAGCCTTTGTTGCTTGCGCGGCGTTAAGTCCTAACTAACTAACTAACTAACTAACTAACTAACTCATCTTAGAAAAATAATCTCCGGCCTCACTATATTTTTTTACGTAAAAATATCAAAGATGGTATGAACAGGAGAAGCTCAAACTTTTTTTTAAAAATCAACAATTTTCGTATTTTTAAGGATTTGATTTTTTTTCTTTTTATTCAGAACACAGTTTTTACCCGTAGATGACACATAGCACATAGTGTTGCCAGATGCCTACAATACTTTCAAACATACTCTTGTCAAAATCTACTCATAGGTTCTCAAAGGGACGAACAACCTTAAAATGATAAAATACATGTTTAGCAACACACAAAATGATACTGCAGATCAAAAGTAACAAAAGCGATTTTCTGTGAATGTATTAATAATAATGATAATGATAATATTGATAATTTTATTTGTAAAGCGTATATTTATTTATAATCATGAAGCATGGAATGCAGTAGGCAGAGATTCCCCTCTAATCGAGGATGTGGCGTCCCCGATCTCTCATGGGTTGCCCGAACTAGGAATGCAGTAGAGTTCATGTTTTGCATCTACTCCCCGTACATCTACTTGCATATAGATCCACCTGTGGGTAACCTCAACAGACATATTTGGTTTAAACTACACGGTTAATGATGTGAACATCTTGCTACAAACTCTAAACATTATTTACAGGCACAACCTGAATAGAGGCCATTCTTGCCCTTTTGTTTTCAAAGTGAAGGTAAGTGACAGTGAACAATGTCACATTTGAAGGGTCGTGCCAAACAATTCATTTTGACAATTCAAACAGAGCATTTTGTTTTCATCTGCATCTTATGTGACCTTACCCTAAAGGAGGTCATTTTTGTCTCTTTTATTTTTGGTGATCATATTTAGAAAAGTTCAGACCACAAAAATTCAAAAATAAATGCAATTCTAAATTCCGAAATTTAAATAGCTGATCTGACCCTTCGCACCACGTGATTGTAATGTGTTTATGTCCAGTGTGTGAGAGAATGCGTGTGATTCACGTGAGCGTGCGTGTTGGGTTCAGTTCACGGCGCTTTGAGCCGATTCATGAAATTGGGTAAAGCACCTATACAATACTCATTATTATTATTATTTACTACAGCTACGATCATATTTTATAGAACTATGACAACTCATGTTTCCCAAATCACTACCAGTATACTGCTTGTATGCGAGGAGGGGTTGGAAACTCCCAAAGTTTCATTCCAAACACGAAGTCTGCCTCCTGGATACTGTTGTGTCTTTAACACAGTTGGTACTGTGAAGTTGTGCAGAATAAATCTATTACTCCGCCCAGTATTCGTCATCTCTCCAACGCAGAAACGTGGAAATTTTCAGATCTATCGAACGGGTGGGAAGAGAACCGAAAGAACGGGGAACCCCGTGTACGGCACGGAACGCCACTTTCTGCATGCACCTCTCGTGTACGCGCTTGCTACCAACATTGTATTGTACTGGGCCCGCATGTAAAAGTCGAGGTTAGGGAGTTTAGCCCCGGGTTTGAGTCTAACCTCGAACTAAACTAGCTCTAGGATTAAATTTTCTGTTGTTGTTGTTGTTGTTGTTTTAAATCAGGAAGCGGGTCCATTCCAGCAAGGTACCTATATGCTGTTATAGATGGATTCTTGTCTTTCTTTCTTCGCTTTGTAAAAATTTAATTTTGGTTTGGGGTTTGTTTGTTTTTTTGTCCTAGTCTGGGTTAGGCCCTAAGCCGTGCGTTAAATTAACCTCGAGTTTTACATACGGGCCCTGGTATCTTCGTGCCTGTCTGAATCCCGGCTGCGGGCAACTATTTGTGCAGGCCCTTGCCTCGTTGCCCCGTCTCGATATCACCCATACATGGTGGAAAAGGCCGTTAAACTCCCAAACACCCATCCCACCCACCCTTCGTGCCTGTTTAATGGCGCAGTCTTTAAGCTTTTTTTATTCTCATAGATCATTATGAGCCGTTTTGGTCGGGTCTGGCAAAACACCAATCGTTTAATACGAGTTAAAAATGATAAATAGCAGCACACCACTTGAAAACCTGCGCAGTTACAGCATCTCAAACGCTGGCACTTATTAAGCAGAAGGGTGCACAGTGACGCGCAAGTGAGGGTCCTCACGTGGGACTCAACACGCACAGTTTGTGGTCTTATTTGTGGTGTTATCTTAAAACACAAGTTGGTCTCCTGAGGCCTAGTTAACATGAAGATATCGATTTTAAGATGGCGTATCGCTGTAAGCAATTGTTTACACAGTGATGCTGTAACTTTTCTGGACCATTTCAGTTTGAAAAGAGGATGAGGGTCAGTGATACAAGGTTGACAGCCAGCACTCCTGTTGCTGACTTCTGATGTCCTGTGTTTGACATCAGGGCAGCCGTCAGGCCAAGATCATGCTGCATCTGGCATGGATCTGGAGAGAACAGGACATCATCATCATCATCATCATCATCATCATCATCATCATCATCAATAATTTCCATCCATTCATTTCACAATACAGGAATCACAGTGATAACAGTTTATAGTGCTTCGTAACCTTCTTGTCCTTCTTACGTACAAGAATGACGTGTGTACGAGAATGACGTCGACGGTGTGATGTACACTATCTTCACTCGGTCCCCCACTTGCTGTTTTCGCGTGTGTGACGAAGACTCTTGCACGGAAAGGTCAGACCAAGTACTACATAAATTATACGTCTAAGGTGACCAGGATAGAAAAATTAATGGAATATGTATATGTGTACACGCACGTATGTAGTTAGTTCACGATTAGTTCAGTTAACCTTCTGTCTATGTAGCTAAGGTAACAACAGCCTTTCCGTTGACGTCCTTTGTCTGACTGTACTTTTCTTTTCATTGTGTAGGCTACTATATCGTTTTTTGTTGTTGTTGTTGTTGTTTTATTGTTTTTTGTTGTTGGGTTGTTTGTTTGTTTTTTTGTTTTTTTTAGGGGGGTCTTTGTATTGTGACATTGGCTTTTTGTTTTGTACCATGTTCATGTGTCTTTTTGTGTCAAATATGCTGAAGAAAAAAAGAGAATAAAAAAAAAAAATGGAATACCTGTGGCCTTGCAGAAGCCGCAAGACATCTTGCATCGCGCCTTGGTGTGAGACCGGAAGACGGGATCCTCACAGAGTCCTCCCATCTTCAGCAGTGAGCAGCCTTCTTCGTAATCCATGCAAACGCCTAAAACCACAAAGAAATGTAACCAAAACCAACAGCAAACAGTCGCACGGGTCATAGTAACCCCAGTCACGTGGCTAAAGGTCAAGGTGAAGCGCTATCATTCGCTTGGCCCCCGAGGGTCATACCAGAATTCAAACAAAAAGGCGGCAGAAATGCAGAGTGCTGCATCAATTCAGCAGTTTCCAGTTATGCATCTAATGGCTGTCTACAGCGGAGAAAGGCAAAGGCTTTTGCTATTTGTGTGGCATCCTCGCGAACATGCTCTGGAGATGTTCAGCCCACAAAATTCAAAAAAAATAAATGCAATTATGAAATTCCGAAACTGAAATTGCTGAGCTGGCACTTCGCACCACGTGATTGTATTGTGTTCATGTCCAGTGTGTGAGAGAATGCGTGTGATTCGTGTGAGCGTGCGTGTTGGGTTTAGCTCGCGGCGCTTTAAGCCAAATATTTGGGATAAAGTGCCTATATTAACGCGCTTTTTATTATTATTATTAAGATCTGCATGAGTGGATTGGCTCGGCAGTGCTTACATGTGAACAATAACAGCCTGGATTTGGGACAGATCTGGTGAATGGTTAACTGACCCAGGCGACTCTTTCGGTTTCCTTAAAACTTGCTCGAGAGCTGCCCGAGCTACTGAAAGGACCGCTAAAACCCCAAATCTCGGGAATGCCCAATACCGCGATAATTCACGAGACTGGTGACTACGAATCACCCTGACCACGTTGGCGTTCAACGAGACTTTGTAATTTATTTGTTTATTTATTTATTTATTTATTTGCTTTCAAAAATCTGCTCTCGGTCTAGACTACGGAAAGGGTGGCGATATTTGTGTGTGTTCGTGACGTACCTCCTTTGTCGCAGAAGTCGCAGGATTTCGTGCAGTACAGGGCCATGGTGCCGGCGTTCATGGTGCACTCCCCTTCCTCGACCCGTTTGGCACAGTCATCACGCAGGTCACGGCACTCCATCTGCTCCGCTGTAACACGCATATTGATTGGTTCGTCGATAGACCGTCATAACTCATGCCAAGCTGCTGGGAAGTACAGACACTGTGAGTGGTTGAGTTCAGTGTTCTGTACATTGTATCGTAGGCTTTTGGGGGAGAGGGGAGCCGGGATAGCCGAGTGGTAGAGAGTTGGACTCTCAATGCTCGGGTCGTGAGTTCGATTCCCGGCTTGGGTCAAGTATGTGTACTGGCATTTTCCTCGTTGCCCCGTCTTTGGCATCACCCTTACGTGGTGGAAAAGGACGTTAAACTCCCACCCGCCCACTCACCCATCCTTCTGGAGGAGTAATTCATTACATAGAGCTTACATGATTAGTTCTCGTGGTTTACCACGAAAGAAACCACGAAATGTTTCAATTTCTTGCCGCAGCTATCGAGCACTCGCAAATACCTCCCAGAGAATTTTCTGTGCGATCATTTTTTTTTTTAAAAATGTGATCCAAGCAACATAAAATTTCACCCCCAATAGTGAACAACTATGCACCGGTCATGACGTATGAGTTCCAAATGTTTGAAATGACGCACTTTCGGCGCGTGTTTGACTGATGACGCAACTGGAGTGTGTTTTTGTGAACTCGTAAACCACTGAGTGGGTTATGGAAAGTCATAAGTCACACTTTCGCTCTCTGTTTCCTTACTCTTTTCGGACGTAAAGCACTCATAGTTAACTCACTGAAAGTTTGCGCCGACGAGTGGTGTAAACAAACCTTCATAATCGCTTCGAATTATGAGCAGGGAATGCAGATGGAGAAGACGAAGAAGAATGAGCCTTGGACAAGAAGTCAAACGGGAAAAGAATTCATGCGGGAAAAGAAACCGTGCGGTCGTGTCGGAACACTTACGTTCGGTTGTCGTTTGGCCTGTTGGTGGTGGTGGTGGGGTGGTGGGCATAGGGACATACCCCGAACACGGCACAGGGCGGGTACCATCACCGGGACACATACAGTCGCAGTTCTTGTCCTGATAGGCGTAGCCAAATCGACTGCAGTTGGTCGGGCAGTCGCCAGGATAGCTCTCTGAAATTCACGTATACATCGTTCTAGGCAACATGTTCTAGGCAACATATGGTGCAGTTTAAGGTTGTCCGTCCCTTTGTACTACCATTTGCACCTCCGTGAACACACTAAGGAGCCGGGATAGCCAAATGGTAGAGCGTTGGACTCTCAATGCTCGGGTCGTGAGTTCGAATCCCGGCTGGGGCCAAATATTTGTGCGGGCCTTTTTCTCGTTGCCCCGTCTTTGATATCACCCACACGCGGTGGAAAAGGACGTTAAACACCTAAAACCCCACCCACCCGCACTAACGCAATGCTGACTAAATGCAGCAAAAAACAAAACAAAACAAAAACAAACAAACAAAAAGTTACGTTTTCATGCGGCAAAACGATTTTACTCTGGATAAAATAAAATCATAAACTGAAAGACTGTAGTTATCTTTCCATCTCGCGCAAATTTTCCGATCGAGTGTTATGCATTTTACGACAGCTGGCATAGCAGGAACCAATGACAGTAGCGACCGTCTCCAGTTCTCTGAGAGGAACCAAAGCC
>JACVVK020000436.1:490000-495000 GCA_018292915.2 Batillaria attramentaria
AGCTTTCCACTACTGCTTTGCGCTTAGATCTCGTCCAAGCCCCTCTGAATGGATCCCTCCTGAAATCGTTCATCCGTATAAGTTTAGTCTAAACAGCTGAGGGTGGGTGGGTGTCTGGGGGTTTAACGTCCTTTTCCACCACATACGGGTGATGTCAACGACGGGGCAACGATGAAAAAGGCAGCACAAATATTTGGCCCCAGCCGGGATACGAACTCACGACCCGAGCATTAGAAGTCCAACGCTCTACCATTCGACCACCCCGGCTCCCCTCTTAACAGCTGAACAGTGTTTAAAAAAAAAAAATGATCAAATCATAAAAAACCCATACCACCAATACCATCAAATCCATTTAAAAAAAAAAAATTAAAAAATCACAAACATTGCTTTTACCAGATGTTTTTTTTTTTTTTTTTTTTTTTTGGGGGGGGGGGGGGTATAATTATGATTTTTTTCAAAATCTTCGAAAATCTTTCTGAAAGTTCTATGCCTACACATGAAGGAGCTTAACTAGAGTTATGAAAATAGAGCTTACACGATTAGTTCCAGTGGTTTATCACGAAAGAAACTACTCGATGTTTCAATTTTTTGCCGTAGCTACCGAGCGTCCGGCGAGATTTTACTCATTCGGCAGACAGTACACCTCTGCAACGTTGTTATGGCGCAAGGACACAAATTGACCGTGGGGTCATATTTGTGTAAAGAGTGTGCTAGTCCATAGTGATTTTTGTTGTCATGAAAAAGCGTGATTTTCGTGATTTTTGTGTTATGTAGGTCAAGGTGCATGGCAGGCGGACCCAAAAGGAGGCAAGCTGTCAGTGAAGCTGGGACTTTTTGCACAGAGGTAGGACACAAGTGAGGAAAGCGGATTTGTGCGAGCTGCCTCTCTAACCTCAAGAGAAAGTAGACGAGCATTACTCCAGTGAGGCCTGAGCGAAAAGGAAACATTCTTCTTTTTTTTAATCCCCTGTCAGGTGCGTGCCTTTGAATTAGAGGGTGGAACCGGTACGATTTCTCAAACCGGTTTTTAACCGGTTTTTCCAATAGAAAACCGAGGTTTAAAACCGGTTAACCGGCCATATATACGTCATTTATTGTTTCTAACGTTTCCCCAAGAGATGGAAGGGGGGAAGGGAGGGGGGTCTCCTAGTACTCCGGCTTCCTGTACCCCTACGTTGGAAATGTTAAGCCAACAAGGGTAAGTGGGTGGGTGTTTGGGAGTTTAACGTCCTTTTCCACCACATACGGATGATATCAAAGACGAGGCAACGATGAAAAAGCCAGCACAAATATTTAGCCCTAGCCGGGATTTGAACTCGCGACCCGAAAGTTGGAAGTCCAACGCTCCACCATTCGGCCACCCCGGTTTCCCTGTTCAGCCAACAACAACATGATGATGATAAGGAGGAGGGGGAGGAGGAGGGTGTCTTGTAACGGGCTGAAAAACGACGAGTGATGTCCCTTAGAAAAACCGCGGTTTTCCGGTTTTTTAAGGCCAAACCGGTTTACCGAACCGTGAGAAAGTCGGACCGATTTTAACCGGAAAACCGGTAAAACCGAACACCCCTACTTTGAATGGTCTGTTCATGGCAGTAATTGTTTCTAGATTGAAGCATTTATAGGGGTGACTCTGATGCCTGAGGCTGATAGGGAATATACAGGCATTTTGAGGCTCTGTGTATTTGTGTCCTTCGGCCTGTGTGCCAGACACACACAGTCAGAACAAGAAAACGACGAAAGGGGACTCACATCAGGTCCCCAAATTGGCGGGGCGTCATAGCCATATCCAGTTCAAGCATCATCATCATTTCACTCGTGGGCATCATGTGCATGAGATTGAACATCCGGGCTGAAAAGGAAAAACAACAATAATAATAATAAGTATTGTATAGGCGCTTTACCCAATTTCATGAATCGGCTCAAAGCGCCGCGAACTGAACCCAACACGCACGCTCACCTGAATCACACGCATTCTCTCACACACTGGACATAATCACAGTACGGTCACGTGGTGCGAAGGGTCAGCTCAGCTATTTAAATTTCGGAATTTAGAACTGCATTTTTTTTTTAAATTTGGTGGGCTGAACGTTTCCAAAGCAGAATAAGAACTTACTGATGAAATTTGTCTCCTTCATAAATATAATTGACAGGTGTATCACTTATTCATGTTCCAGATAAGATCACATGGCTAGCACATTGACTTGCGTATTTTGAACCTCTCTCTCTCTCTCTCTCTCTCTCTCTCTCCTATCTTGTGTTTACGCCTTTATCACCTTTGGTGATCATAGTAACGTCGACGTATGTGTTTGGTTGTTTTTGAGTTTGTTGTTGTTGTTTTGTTTTTGTTTGTTTGTGGTTGTTTTTGTTTTTCTTTCAGACATTTCTAGGGTGACGACTTGTCAGGAGCTTAGTTTGATGCTGTCTAGTCATGATGTCCCTCTCCTGTAATCGAGGGTCATGGATCGAACCATAGGAAAAAAATAATTAATATCTCTGTGGTGGCTGGACCAATATTTATATAATGATAGGACACAGTTGACGCTGAATAACGCTCCATGAAAATATACACTTTACCCCTACAAGCTACAGTGCGTGCGTGTCTCAGAGGAAAATGTCCAACGCTAACACTGCTAGATGAGGTTCGCAGTGCGCCTTAGGGGATCCCATTCTAACTTCAATCAAGATCAGACAGTAAAACATCATCGTACACCTTAGATACGCTGCCAGTTTTCTTACATTAGCCTGATCACTCATGGGTTGCCCGAACTAGATGGTGTCCAGCCTCATACCACTCAGGGGAAGCCGGGATAGCCGAATGGTAGAGTGCTGGACTTTCAACGCTGGGGTCGTGAGGTGGGGCTAAATACAGACTTCAACATAAGTCAAGGACCACCTTGACAGACAGGTCTAATTTTTAAGAATTCACAAAAAATAGAGATCAAGGAATCTTTCAAAAATGTTTTGCTGTGAAAGTGTTAAAGGGTTAACAATGCATCCTGCGAAGCTTGCTGAAGCTGAAAAACCACCATGTGCTGCACGGACATCTTCCAGGAATTTTAGCCAAATTTGCAAGTGGTCCTTGACTTATGTTGAAGTCTGTATTTGTACTGGCGTTCTTCTCGTTGCCCCGTCTTTGATATCACCCGTATTTAGTGGGAAAAAGACGAACTCTCAAATACCCACCTCCATCCTACCACTGAGACACACGCAGGCGTAAGGACACAAACTGATCGTGGGGTCATGTTTGGTGTCTATTTGAGGTATCCGGTTTGGCGAGTGTGTTAATCTCTAGTAATTTTTGTTGTCTTGAAAAAGCGATCACGCTTTTCGTGATTTCGTGATTTTTGTGTTATGTAGGCCAAAGTGCATGGCAGGCGGTCACACAAAGAGACAAGCTGCCAGCGAAGCTGGGACTTTTTCCACAAGAGGTCGGACACAAGTGAGGGAAGCGGATTTGTGTGAACTGCCTCTCTGGCCTAAACACACACACATACACACACCGACGCATGCACGTCGGCCACAGTCTGGCTGACTTGCAGAGCTTTTGGCCGTAGATTGAAGCCTCGTTCTAAAGTCCAGCAAATGCCAGTGTGTTACATTTACAACTGTTCCATCCTTGAGAGTAGTACAGGCTCAATCACAAGCACAACTGTTTGAAAACAGAAGTGGCGGCATTTGAAGTCTAGAAGGGCTGTTTTAGTGATACCTCGATACCAAAACATTTTTTTTAAATTTCGTTTTTGCCATATATATACACACACACGAAACGAGATACACTGACAGATATACATGTATACACCACAATACAGTGAGCTTATCTCTTCTCAGGTACACATATACACATATAGAGGTACATGTGATACATATATGTAC
The DNA here is from genome assembly GCA_018292915.2 of Batillaria attramentaria. Taxonomy (NCBI): domain Eukaryota; kingdom Metazoa; phylum Mollusca; class Gastropoda; family Batillariidae; genus Batillaria; species Batillaria attramentaria. The sequence continues at coordinate 493,874 of JACVVK020000436.1, forward strand.
ATATATACATGTTATATAAATATATGTTTTTACACACACACACACACACACACACACACACACACACACACACACACACACACACACATCACACACACACACACACACACACACACACACACACACACACACACACACACACACACACACACACACACACGGCTCAGCTCCATATTCAGTGGTACACCTGCTGACTTATACTATATATGCAAGTTCATATATATAGCTTGCATGACATCACTCCTTGGGAGAGTTGCACAATACTAAACTTTTCTTCATTGTTCTTCTCTAGAAACAGTTATACGAAACTAACATACCAAAACATTCTACCACTACTCTACAAAAATGGAAAGAACTAAGGGGGTGGGGGGGGGGTGGAGGGTGGATGGATGGGGTAAACTTCTAGGAGATGGGTTTCAGCGCGTATTTTGCTTTCTCGGTGACTGAGATGCAATCTTAAACTGAACTGAACTGAACTGAACTGAACTTATCTGAACTCAACTTCCAGGTTTCCCATGTAGCAAGAAAACGACGCAAGCCGGTACGACGGCTGCCTGATACTAGGCATGTTTAGTAGGACTTCGTAAGGAGGACTTCGCTGAGCAGCGTAATCCATTTTTTAAAAATACTACTTTATTGTCCCTTTCGGGAAATTCAGGCTGCTTCCCCCGGGGGAAGCGCGTCGCCGCGGTGCAGCGCCACCCAATACCTATCTTTTTTATTTTTACAACAATTTACCTGGGGGAGGAAAGCCGGATAACCCGGAGAGAAACCCCCGATGAGCAGCCCGGCAGCCAGGAAAAGCAGGTAGCACATATCACAAGCTCGACCTGGGATCGAACCCACGCTTCATCGCCATGACATTGGTGACGGCCGTTCAGTAGCGCAGCGGCTAAATCCGACGCGCTGCCTATTAGACCACCGCTCACCCCGAGCCTAATAATAATGACCATTGTATAGGCGCTTTACCCAATTTTATGAATCGGCTCAAAAGCGCCGCGAACTGAACCCAACACGCACGCTCACGTGAATCACGCGCATTATCTCACACACTGGGCATAAACACATTACAATCACGTGGTGCGAAGGGTCAGCTCAGCTATTTAAATTTCGGAATTTAGATTTGC
>JACVVK020000436.1:500000-510000 GCA_018292915.2 Batillaria attramentaria
ATGGACCGTCACGCCATCTTGAAGCCACACAAACGCTCTCCCTTCATCTGCACGATTCAAGTGAAGGGAATGATGTTGTCAGGCCATATTAGGGAACCATGCAAGCATGCAAAGGGAAACAAATGAGCTGAATCAGTAAGCCTCCAGTACGGTGTACCGAAAGTGGAAGCGGAAGTCTTTGCTTTCCCAGCGTCATCTGACTTCTTGTTAACACAATTGTGGAGTTTGGTTCATCTGTCTTGACACGTTTCTGAAATAAAACCATTTCAAAAGAACACGTAGAACTGAAGGTGCTCCTTGATTTTGTTTGTCACATTATGAAAATGTCTGTTTTTCTGCTATTTTGTCTTCTTTTTCTTCTTGGCTCTGTTTTTCTGAATAAAAACGAAACAAAACAGGATTGTAGATTTTTCTACAGACAGCCATTTTTTCTGCAGAAAAAAAGTGCTATTTTTCTGCGGGGAAAAAAAAACTGTTTTTCTACGGAAAAACAAGTTTGTCGATTTATCGGCAGGAAACAAGTTTTTCTGCAGGAAAGTGCCGTTTACCCTAATGTAGTGAACAAGAAAGACGTTTCAGCCCTAAGCACCTACTCACCCACCCACACTTAAAACTAACCGGACACCTCATAAGTAGAGGTCATTCCTATTTAGTTCTGGATCTCTCCTGAGTTATGTATATATCTTCTATCTTGTCTTCAACACTCTTCCTCACTTTTCCTGTTTACGGATTCACAACCAGTTACGCCCCTTTGATATCGACTGATAACATGTGTCGAATGTAAAATCACGGCATAGATTTCGTCGAAGCGATTTTACCATGTAAACTTTAAGCCTAAACTGATCTACACGCCCCGTGTTAATATCTCGCTAATAATCAGACTTTGAAATCCATGGTTCAAGGAATCTGCATTCCTTTTAAGGCATATGCATAGAGGAAAGAAATAACTGGTAATAAGTGATGACGGTGGCAGACCAGAGGCTTTAGCTTTAGAATGCGTGTTAAATGACACAGGTTTAATTCCAGGGCCCAAATGTAAAAGTCGAGGTTAATTTAACCCACGGCTACGGGCCTAACCCAGACTAGGACAAAAGAAACAAACAAACAAAAAAATTATATATAAAAAAAAGGAAGCGAAGAAAGGAAGAAATACATCCTTGTATAACGGCTTAGGCATCTTGCTGGAATGGACCCGCTTCCTGATTTACACAAAAAACAACAGAAACTTTAACCCTAGAGTTAGTTTAGTTCGAGGTTAGTTGCCGCGAATTAGCCTCTGTTGCTTGCGCGGCGTTAAGCCCTAAATAACTAACTAACTAACTAGTTCGAGGTTAGACCCTTACCCGGGGCTAAAATCCCTAACCTCGACTTCTGCATGCGGAGCCAGGTTTCACAACATTACACTAAGCCCAAAGTACAGTCGACTACGCTAAAGTCAAATGGGGAAATGGAGTTTTATCGACTTACCCGAAGTTTGACGTATCCGTGACGTCGTGATTCGCACCGAACCGTCAGATAGAGAAAAAACTATTTCAGTGCCAGTGACTACTTTGACTTATCAGAAGTGAAAATGGCAAATTCTGTTTGACGTAACCGAAGTGTGACCTATTCGTTTTGAAGCACTTGTTCGGCTTAACCGTGGAAAATTTAGTCAAACAAAGAACACGTTTGGCCGGAAAAAAAAACTTCGAAAGTTCGACTTAAGCGTGTCTGACTTTTTAAACATATGCGTGTGTAGTTGGATATCAATAAAAGAAGGAAATAAAAAGGAGGCAGAGCAACAACCGTTGAACGACCAGAAGTGGTGTCAGTGTTAGTACTCCGGTTTGGACCAAAACAATAAGGAAGGTTTGACTAGTAAAACACACGCCCGACCTACCAAACCGCACATCAGTCGCGTGGTGGACAAAGTGCATCCAGCGACAGCAGCAACAACGACGACGATGCCGACAACAACAAGGACAACAACAGACAACTTATATGTCGCCTCATCTGGCATCAAATCTAGGTGTTTTACAAACCTGAGGTTCAGCACATGTCTTACATATGAACAGATGGCAAATCAAACTGACGATATAAACTTCAGTCGTGTCAACCCCCACGCATCCCTCCCTCCTCTCCCAACCGCCCCCACACCTCTCCCTCTCTCTCTCTCTCTGGTTTTGTTTCCTGTAGTTTAGTGCATATTTTTTTTATTTATCTTTTAAAACTTTTTAGCTATTTTAATATTACTATTCTTTTTTATGTTGTTTTAGTAGATAGTCTCTGTAGCATTAGCAACGGCAAGTTTGCAAACCGGCGAATTTCTGTCAAAACTTTTACCGTTGATAAAGTTTCATCATCATCATCATCATCATCTCTCTCTCTCTCTCTCTCTCTCACACACACACACACACACACACACACACACACACACACACACACACACACACAGAGGCTGTACAGTTGACTGGCAGGGTCAAGTTCAAGTTCAGTCCTCGGGTCGTGAGTTCGAATCCCGCCTTACGCCAAATATTCGTGCTGGCCTTTTTCTCGCTGCCTCGTCCTTCGTATCACCCGTATGTGGTGAAAAAATGAAGTTACCCCCCCCCCCCCACCTCTCTCTGCTTCCGTGTCATGGCGACCTAGCTGGTGTCATGCTTTGGCCCAAGGACAAATCTAAAAGAATAGACACGGTTGTATAGTCGTTTAACGAAAACGGATGTAGGCCGGGTTGAGACGGAATCGCCTGTTGTGTAACAGTGTCATGTACAACAAACTGTTGTTGTGCTAATACTGACAGCCCTTCCGTTTGGGAATGCATAGCTGTTAACTCAACTCTGTTTCACCACGTTTACCTTCTGCACTGACCTGAAATCGGCTAGACGAGACCAGCGCCGAGACAAGTGATACCGGCCTAAGAAGGGTGGGGTGGGTGGGTGTTTGGTGGTTTAACGTCCTTTTCCACCACATAAGGGTGATATCAAAGACTGGGCAGCGAGAAAAAGGCCAGCACAAATATGGCCCCAGCCGCGATTCGAACTCACGACCCGAGCATTCAGTGAAAGTCCAACGCTCTACCATTCGGCCACCCCGGCTCCCCGATACTTAAGAAGGAAAACACTTGACAAAAATACTCGGTGACAAGGAAAGTGAACAGTTTTGAACAACTTTGTGGGTATTTCACAGCATGCACAGAAGCGGCGAGTTCTGTCGCATTCACCAGCACGGTACATTTTCAGCCTGTTTCAGATATTATTGCGTGCATGACTTGTCTCCCTTGCCGCAACATGCACGCATTTTTCGTGGCAGAGCACACAGTTGCCACGAAAAATGCATGCATGCTGCGGTTCTGTGTATGCACGGGGGATAATTTCGGGTCAGTGCAGAGGGTAAACGTAGTGAAACCCGATGGTACAGAGTTGCCGTTAGCTCAGAGCACCTCCCCCCCCCCCCCCCCCTCTCCTTAAAGTTCTGAACAGGCCGGCTATTGTAAAAATGTATTCAATACTATTCAATTATTATTCATGCGGTGCGATTTTTTTTTGCATGTGTACGATTTTTTACTCGTCTTTCACAGTCGTCTAAAATAGAAAAGAAAAGAAAAAAAGAATAGAAATGATAAAAAAGAAGAAAGAACACAATCATGCACACGTATATTGTGTAGTTACCAATGTTTCAGTCAACAAAACAAGGTATAGGTTAAAGTGAGAAGCATTGGATTTGTTGTTGTTGTTGTTGTTGTTGTTAAAATCTGAAAACCCACCTGTTCACTGCCCTTAACCAATAGCTGTTGCCACATCATCATCTTCCTGGTCGTGTGTGTGTGTGTGTGTGTGTGTGTGTGTGTGTGTGTGTGTGTGTGTGTGTGTGTGTGCGCGCGCGCGCGTGTGTGTGTGTGTGTGTGTGTAAGCCAGGGGCAGCCCGTGTATGATGCTGCACATTATGTGTTTGTAGTTAGATGTATGTTTGGAGGAATGTTGCGCGTGTTTCAGTGTGAGTGAGTGCGTGTTGACTGTACGGCGCCCTGAGCTCCTGTGGGAGGGAGGGCGTCCCTTAAATGCCCATTTATTATTATTATTACTATTATTGTCGTTGATTTTCAAAGGAGCAACCATATTCTTTAAATTCTCTCTTTTATTAGAGTACATTCACATGCGATATCAAAGCGATATAGATCACAAACTGTGACTAAGAAGATTGAGACCTCACATTACGGATCAGGGCCAGAATGTAAAAGTCGAGGTTAATTTAACCCACGGCTACGGGCCTAACCCAGACTAGAAACCAAAACACAAAATTATAAAAAGAAGGAGGGGAAGAAAGTAAGAAAGAAAGAAAGATTCCTTTTATAACAGCTTAGGCGTCTTGCTGGAATGGACACGCTTCCTGATTTAAAACAACAACCAAACAAAACAAAACAAAAAATCAGAAAATTTAACCCTAAAGCTAGTTTAGTTCGAGGTTAGACTCTAACCCGGGGGCTAAAATCCCTAACCTCGACTTCTATATGCGGAGCCTGACTGATAACAAAGTCAGGGGAACAAGGAAATCTCGGATCCCAGACTGAAATCAGGTTCGCACGTGTATTAGGTGCAGCGTTCGTGTTTTCTGCGCTCAGCGTGTTGGCAGTAGATGTGTTGACTGGCGCTGACACATCCATGTCGTCTGCTGTGTTGCCACTATGGGGTCATCCCGATAGTACCCCGCATCGGTAGATCCCCGCACCGATAGATCCCCGCATCGTTAGATCCCCGCACCGATCGATCCCCGCATCGGTAGATGTCTTATGAGTTAAATGAACATGGTTTGACGTAGTTGACGAGTGGTCAGTGTCACAACACGTCCAGATATTTTCTTCGAAATATTGTTCAATAACATTTCTGAATTATTGTTTGTTCTATTGTAATGAAAGAGGTGATAGCTGCCTAGAAAATGTATAGGCCTATACAGTAGAGTTCGGTTAAAAAAAATCGCTTACAACAAAACTCGGCTAAACGTATGTACAGTACATTTTTTAATAATAATGAATTTTGAAAGGCGTAATTCCAAATGATCTACACTTGCTCAAAGCGCCGCGAGCTGAACCCAACACGCACGCTCACGTCACCACGCGCATTCACTCACTCACACTGACATACATTTACAATGACGTGGTGCGAAGGGTCAGCTCAGCTATTAACGGAATTTAGATCTGTTGGTGTGGGGATCTATCGGTGAGGGGATCTGTTGATGTCGGGAGCTATCGAAAGAAGACTTTCTGCTGCCAGTTGTTTTCGATGCTTACTTAGGGGCCCCAGGATTAACTTCAATGTCTCCGCATTGTAGGAGAAGTGTGGCCATCACGAACACCAGCACCACTGACCGAAACATAGTACCGGGGACGACACGTTTCACACGACTCAGTCTCTTCTCCCTGGCGCGCTTCAGCATAAAGTTCACAAACACCGGTGTAAAACACCCACACCGTGCCCGAAACAAATGTGGACAACAAGGCATGGTCCCACGCTATTCATAGAGTCACTTCGTAAGGCAGTTAGTGCTCTCCAGTCGTGGTAATTAGCAAACGTTCATTGAGAACTCGATATTGACATGAACAGTGCATGAAAATCGATAAATTATAACATGGGTGTTGATAATGTAAAGTTGTCGTAAAGAAAGTTGACGGTATCGAGTTTTATCAAAGGGCCGAGACGATTGAAATTCACAAGCCGCTTTAGCCCAAGGTTTATGGGATGCCACGGTGTCCATGAATATTCAGTGTCGCGTGGAAAAGGTCAGGGGTCAGTGAAAATGAACACTGGTGCCAATCAGGGCCTCTTCTGCCACAGGGACCGGAAGGGCGATAACTTTGTATCCTCAATTGCACACGTGCTGGGACCGATGTAAATGTAAATTAATACAGTCGGGGGGGGGGGGGGGGGGAGGGGCGTGGCCCCATAATAGAAAATCACCAGCAGAGACTGTTTGCGTGAAAAGTGCATTCATTTAGCCAGGTGGCCAATTGCTAAAATTAATTATGAATGTTTTTGGTGCTCTCGTAGGCAGACTTATGCGTGTCCTATGTCGGCCGCATGTCATTTTTTTTTTTGTCCATGAATTCCTCTCGCTGAGAGCTGACACATTCTGGATTCGCTTCAGACCAGTGTTGATCATTCGCCAACATCATCGCACAGGCAATAAAACGACTGTCTTACACTGAGGTACAATATACGCTACACAAAAAGACAACAACAAAAACAACAACACAAAGAAAGACAAGTAAACGTCGATCTCTTTTGGCAGACAACATGGCGGCCTCAGTGTACAGTATACAGGCTACGTTACACAGATGCAAATCTGGAGGAAAACGCTATATATTCCTCTTACACATAACGCTGCAGATGACACCCTAGAAATGCTTTAAAATTCACCAAAAATTCACAAAATCAGGGTGTGAATGGAGTACTTCAACTATACTGCTTATCATGTGAAAATTAGGAATTAGATGCCCAAACCCGAAATGGACAGATTTGCATTTTTGCCTCAAAAATCATCCTAAAATGTCAAAATTGGCGATTTTTTAGGCAATTTCAAGGCAAAATTGAGAGTTTTTAGATTGGCCAAGCTCTGTATACAGGCTACGTTACACAGATGCAAATCTGGAGGAAAACGCTATATATTCCTCTTACACATAACGCTGCAGATGACACCCTAGAAATGCTTTAAAATTCACCAAAAAATTCACAAAAATCAGGCAGCCATAGACTCATGCGTTGAGGAAATTTAAACAAATTCCAATGTTCCGTTTTTTGGCAATGTTGGCAGCCACCACATACCCCCTCATTCCACGGTCGTCTGCTGGCTCCTGTGCCAGCCGCGCATGAATACAAATAGTCCACAAGCCAGCCTCATTTTTCCCTAATTTTACTATTACCTGGCATGAAACTTGTTTACAAAGCCAACAAAAAGCACCAGATTGCCATTGTTTACTCTGCACACAAATTTTAAAAGGGGCAAAGATTTTCTACTATATTTAGCCGAATTGTTACTACATGCCCCGGAAGCTAATACCGGTGTGTAGCCGAAAGGCAGAGGAGAGCAGCCACAAAGCTGAGCGCGGTCCATGTTGATGGTGACGTCACGAATCCTGTGTTTGTCACCTCCACCTCCAGGCCCAACGCTGCCTGCAGCTGACAGGGGTCTGCAATCAATCAATCAATCAATCAATCTCTCTGCCAGCCGGCCAGTCCATCCAACAACAACAAGAAGCAACAACAATAATACGAGCAACAACAACAACAACAACAAAAAACAATAGCAACAGCAACAAGCATGATGACGACAGCAACAACACAAGCAACAACAAGAACAACAACAACTATACAAGTAACAACAACAAGACAACAACAAGAACAACAAGACAAGCAACAACAAGAACAAGACAAGCAACAACAACAAGACAAGCAACAACAACGACAACAATACAAGCAACAACTACAACAATACAAGCATCAACAACAGAAACAACAACAGCAACAACAACTACAACAGCAAAAACAACAATAGCAGCAACAAAAGCAACAACAGCAGCAGCAGCAGTAACAGCAACAACAACACAAACAACAGCAACAACAACAGCAATACAAGCAACAACAAAAAACAACTAGCTAGGTGCACGTGTAATCTGACTGACCATAGAAACATCACGTACCTATGGGTGTGCAGAAACCACAGCTCTTCCTACATCGCTTCTGCATGACGGAATAGAAGGGGGACGTTTCGTTGCAGAATCCTCCCAGCTGCAGCAGCTGGCACGTGTTCTCGTAGTCCATGCATGCGTCTGCAAGCAATGCAGGGAAGAAATGTGGACGTCAGACACAGAGCTCACATAAATACACATCCCATAACAAGTTGCGCGCCGTTCACAAGCGCAAGGTCATTTATGGCTGGCACGGCTTTCCTTTCTGTAGGCGACCAGCGCCAACGCCACGCTACTGCATAAACATGACCTAATTTCGCACGCCGGACGCTTCTTCCCAGCTCATTGCGCCAGCGGCTCTTAACTGGGCACTGCGGAGCACTGAAGACAGAGTTCAGTTCGCTCGGCAGCAGCGGAGTCCCTTAGGCCCGATGCACACGAGCGTCAGCGTCATGATGCCGAGCGGCGGATCTGACTCCCGGCGACAGTTTCAAGGCGCCGCCACGTGTGCATGACATCGGCGCCTGGCGACAGGCAACGGCATCAATGATGCCAGGCGGCGGAATCCTTTGACGCCGCGTATAGAACATGTCCTATTTCTGCTGCTGACGCCGCGCTGCAGACTTGGTTTCAGCCAATCAGAAAGCAGTGTGGGTCAGCGCGTGCAGTGTGGGCTCAGCGAACAGGCCGTGCAGGCGAATGACGCCGAAGCCAAGTGTGCATGCAAACGGCGCACACCACGCGCTGACGCGAGGCGTATGATGCGAGACAGCCTTTGCTGCTTGCTTCATGGTGCTGACGCTGACGCTCGTGTGCTTCGGGCCTTTAAGCATTTACAAACGTTATCCCATATACCCCATGAGTAAGTAAGTTTGCCTACGCAGCCTACTCCGAAGTAACTCGTCAAAGTAAAACCATGTACACGAATTAACAGACCTTGTCTGATAAAACAAACAAACAAACAAAGGGTGAGTGGTGGTCTAATAGATAGCGCGTCGGCCGTCTCCATTGTCACAGCGATGAAGCGTGGGTTCGTGCTTTTTGATATGTGATACCGGTTCTTCCTGCTTTTTCCTAATTTCCGCGACTGAAGAGCTGTAGGGAGGTTTCATTCGGAGTTGATAACAGTCACTCCCGACAGTCTACTCTGGAGTCGACAACACGGTTACTGTCGTCCGTGGCAAACAAAGAGTTAAACAAATTCATGGACCAACCTTTGTCGCAGAAGTCGCAGGATTTCATACAGAACATCATCATGTTGCCCGGGTTCATGCTGCACTCCCCGGCCTTGGCACGACTGCACAGTCAGCGCGCAGGTCACGGCACTCCATCGGCTCCGCTGTAACACAGATACTGATTGGCTGATTGTCGACTGGCGATAGCCCAAATAACCAACCCGTCTTTTCGTCGTATTTGTGATCCGCTAGGGACCAAAAGTCGAAAAGTATCAATTTTGAGATATGTTTACCACTGCAGTCTATTGGTTATGCAGTTTAATTCAATAATTATAAGAATGAAAGCTGTACTACTAAAATTGACAGAGATATCAGCAGTTGAAGTTGGCTACTCACAAGGCGGTCATACTGACCCCCGGCACTCTTTTCGCCTGTAGCGGCGTTCGGCCTAGCGCGACTTACGGTCCCTTTCGCGAGAATGGGTCACATTTGGTTAGAGATCTGTCAGTATAAGCCAGAACTGACGGCTGATGATTTGAAAGGCTACAGGCCGTTCTTAATCGGGCGAACCACCAGACCGGCGAACTTGTTCGGCCAACTTTGTATTGTACACGAACAGGGCGAGCGCACACACGTACGTAGTTCCAGAGGTTCGGCCGAACTAGTTCTCTTTCTTAACCGACCGTTAATGATATGCATACGTCATCGCCCGAACAAGGCGGAAGTTGAGACAATCGTAAACAACCAAAAATGGCCGCCTTCGTAGACCGCGCAGTCCTGTCCTTATACCGTTTATCTCGACAGTTCCATAAACACGGGAACTGTCCCCACAAGTCGACAAACAGCATAGTTTCCTCTTCGTTGAGGGAAATGTCAAGTGAGTCGATAGCCGCCATGCCGTCCGCCATTTTCCTCAACTTCGTACATGCGCACAACAGCTCTCCCCGAGCAACCAATCAGAGCGCAGGATCGGCCAAAGGATCGCGAGGGTTCCCACGACACGCTGTGCAGACTTCAAACCTAGTTCGGCGTACCTTTCGAACCAGGGTTTGTGAAGAAGTGTTCGGTCGGTTAAGAAACAACGTGCGCGAATCTAGTTCGCCGTACTCTTCGAACCTATTTCGCGAACCAAAAGTTCGCCCGGTTAAAAACGGCCTTACGAAGA
>JACVVK020000436.1:515000-517500 GCA_018292915.2 Batillaria attramentaria
ACCCGAGCATTAGAAGTCCAACGCTCTACCATTCGACCACCCCGGCTCCCGGGAAATCGTGGCGTGACGGACGTCACGAACAAACATTTGTATACAGTAATATATTTAAAAACTAATCACAACAGAACGCAGTCAAGACAAGTGATAAAATGGATAATCTAAACTTAGAACTCCTGGGCCCGCATGTAAAACTCGAGGTTAATTTAACCCACAGCTACGGGCCAAACCCAGACTAGGACAAAAGAAACACAAAAACAAAATTAAATTTAAGAAAAAGGAAGCGAAGAAAGGAAGACAAAATCCTGCTATAACGGCTCAGGCACCATGGTGGCATGGACCCGCTTCCTGATTAACAACAACAACAACAACAACAACAACCCCACAGAAAATTTAACACTAGAGCTGGTTTAGTTCGAGGTTAGACTTTAACCCGGGGCTAAAATCCCTAACCTCGACCTTTACATGCGGGCCCAGGAATTTGGGGAGGATTTTATTGTAGGCTGCCTACAGACAGTAGACTAGGGTTAAAATGAGGGTTATCTGCATTTTACAGCATGCATCGTGTGGCACAAAGGAGGTGTACTAAGTTGACATAACTGCAAGTAGGGTTCACAGCTCTAGCACATTCAAATAAACTTATCAGCAGGTTCAATCTGGTCACGTTTGACATAAGCGGATTTCTGCCGCGGGTACAGAGGTCAGGCTCAAGGACATACAGTTTCCGTTGAATTGTTCGTCAACCACGTGATCCTGTCAAAATCAGGTCACATCCGTGCACTCTCGTGACGATAACAACAGCGAGCCCCGTCTTTTCTGCGGCTGGGAACACTAATCAAGCGTAACGACTGAAATCGTGCGCGTTCACATGTCATAGTTTCGACCTGAAGTCAGTGCATCTAATGACTGATTGAGTCATTACAATGTAGTTTCCCCGAAACACTGCCTTCGTGCACAGGCTCTATGTAAAACTAGTCAATAATAAACATGGTGTATACTGGACAGGGTACAATGAAGAGTTATTTGCAGTTGTAGGTGTGTACGGTAAAGGGGGGGGAGGGGGGAGGGCAGGAGGGTGGTCGACAGTCGTCTGTTGCTTGAACTTCCACACATATACTCAGGCCACAACGCACAGATACGGATTCAAGCGCAGCTGGATCAATGAACCGAACTTAAGTGAGCTGCGAGCTATGTGCAGTGGCTGATGTGTGTGTGTGTGTGTGTGTGTGTGTGTGTGTGTGTGTGTGTGTGTGTGTGTGTGAGACAAATGGCAAATGTTTTATTTAGTTTAGGCTTTTCGGCCCATGTGTGTGTGTGTGTGTGTGTGTGTGTGTGTGTGTGTGTGTGTGTGAGAGAGAGAGAGAGAGAGAGAGAGAGAGAGAGAGAGAGAGAGAATGACAATGACAATGACAATAATCCTTATTTTCTTACGGTAAAAGTTTGGCACAAATACTATGTTTGAAACTGCCGTTGCTAAAGTACGAGAATATGAGTAAAGGAAGAAAAATCTACAAGCTAAAGGAAAATAGGGGGAAAATGTAGGTACAAATTACACATTTAAACTCATTGAAAACAGACACACAACACACACACACACACACACACACACACACACACACACACACACACACACACACGATACACACACACACACACACACACACACACACACACCACACACACACCACACACACACACACGAGGAAATCTCTTTGCGCCTATGCTGCTCACATGTGTGGGGTACATTCGACAGATCTGTGCTTAATCAAGCTTAATCTTGATCAAATAAAAATTTGAAGAGAATTTCCTTAAAGGAAGCAAACAAAGGAGTCGATTTAATGGCTGATGGGAGTGTATTCCATTTGGGGGGACCTCAAAAGGATAGACTTGTTTTGTAGATATCTAATCTTGGACGTGGCAAGTAAAAGTTGAGTTTTAGTGTGGAATATCGTGAATCTGGGCGAGAAAATAGGTCACATAATTATATATTGCGCGAAGAGAGAGAGAGAGAGAGAGAGAGAGAGAGAGAGAGAGAGAGAGAGAGAGAGAGAGAGAACGAACGAACGAACAAACGAAACTTTATTTTCCAAGGATAAAAAAATATTGGTACAACGACCTGTCTTACAACTTGTCCTTGCTAAACTAGGAAAACTAAACTACAAAGAAATCACACACACACACACCACACACACACACACACACACACACACACACACACACACACACACACACAGATAAATGATCAATACAATACAAAAGAAGCGAGAGAGATGATGATGAAACTTTATTACAGAGAGAGAGAGAGAGAGAGAGAGAGCTCTTACCCGTCACCGTTTCTGAAGCGTATCTTATCCCTTGTGTTAGAGTCGGCTTCTATGAACTGAAGGCAAGTGTAATTTTGCCACTCTTGCATCCCAGCCGCAATGATCTCTCGGTCACGCGCCGATGCTGATGTACACAACAATTGAAAATCGATCATAAAGTTTCTAAAGAAAAGAAGAAA
>JACVVK020000436.1:520000-581092 GCA_018292915.2 Batillaria attramentaria
ATTATCATTATGAGTATCATCATTATTATTATTTTTATCATTATGAGTATCATTATTATTATTATCATTATGAGTATCATCATTATTATTATTAGCATTATGAGTATCATCATTATTATTATTATTATCATTATGAGTATCATTATTGTTATTATTATCATTAGGAGTATCATTATTATTATTATTATTATCATTGAGTATCTATTATTATTATTATCATTAGGAGTATCATTATTATTATTACCATTATGAGTATCATTATCATTATTATTATCATTATGAGTATCATTATCATTATTATTATTATCATTATGAGTATCATTATTATTATTATTATCATTATGAGTATCATTATTATTATTATTATCATTATCATATGAGTATCATTATTATTATCATTATGAGTATTATTATTATTATTATTATTATCATTATGAGTATCATCATTATTATTATTATTAACCATTGATGTTGATGATGATGATTATAAACAAAGATGTTCAGGCAAAACCTACTTGTAGTGCATGTACTCCTCCATCGAGAGCAGCAAGTCCAGATCCACCATCACCATCAGCTCACCACTCGGCATCATGTGCAGTGTATCAAACATCTCGGCTGGAAAGGGACAGAGCCAAGCGGAGAGTTAGATGGATTCACACCACTCTCCAGTGCAAATTCAGTTTTTCAGTGCGTTAACTACGAGTGCACGAGGAAACAGAGGGCGAAAGTGTGAGTTATGACTTTGCATAACCCTGATTTATGAAAATCGGGCAAGATTAACGGCCCCTTCGCAGCTCTCATTGCAGCAAACACGAGTATAATCAAAGTGCAACACGCTAAGGGCCGCTGCTACACGTTGCAAGGATCGGCACTTGCAGGGCTGAAAACGCTAGAAACCCTAATCAAATTGCTGGCGGCCAGCTGGCATATCCCCCTTGCCGGTGCCGGCGCGGCAATAGAAAGCCGTTCTATTTTTCCTGGCAGTCAGCTAGCCGCAGGCAGCCCGTACAGCCAATTGACCAATCACTGCCCAAACCTTGCAACGCCGCAGGCTGCGTGTGCGGGAAAAAAAAACCCTGCCCGCCAGCAACCAGCCGAGTACGGAAACATGCTGACTGGCAGTCGTGTAGCCGTACGCTTAACTCCGCCAAATTTAAATCCATGCAGACATAAATTAATTATAATTTGTGTGTGTGTGTGTGTGTGTGTGTGTGTGTGTGTGTGTGTGGTGTGTGTGTGTGTGTGAGGCCACTGGTAGACAACTCCAAACTTCCTTGGGGGAACTGAGTTAAGAGACATCAACAACGACGATAACAAGAAGACAACCAGAAGAAAAAGAACAACAACTACAAGAACCGACCAAAAAAAAACAAACAAAAAAAACTCACTTTGAGATGTTGCTTCCATTATGATCTCGTCAATAGACTTCTTTTGCTGCTGGACCAAAGAGGCGCCATGACAAAACTGAAAACAATTACAAAAACAAAACAGTACATCTGGTTGTTGCAATTTTAATCTCTGTAGAGACGCTTAGAGAAAAAACTTTTTCAGTGCTGCTGCTTTTTGTAATTGAAGACTGGATTGGACCGGCCCCCGTAGTGTAGTGGTCAGCACTTCGGACCATGGACCGGGAGACCTGGGTTCGAGTCTCAGCCGAGGCAAGCGGGATTTTTCCTATCTAAGTCGGCTCCTAACCAGAGCGGTTGTGCTATGGGCCAAATGGCGAGGCTGTTGCCACACAGCCGAGATTCACTCACTTCACGGGTGCGATTTTGAGGGGAGGGGGGGGGTGCTTCCCTTGGTATGGCACGTCTTATGATGTGGATGATTACACGGCCGGCACCGCAGGTGCCGTAGTTCCCGGGCCTAGTTAATACCGGGGTATTTATGACAGGAAGCGTAGAATGCGGCCCTGTCCCGCAGTCCCAAACCACACGGACCTCTTAGCATCATCTTACCATCATCCTCATCTCTATCATCATGTATAATAAAAAAATTGCCCCAGCTTCCGAGCCCTCCGTGGATTCCACCCATGACCTGGGAGGAACGCCATTGGAACGGGCAAAGAGCTGGGGCAGCAAAAAAAAAGAAAAAAAAAAGAAAAAAAAAAAAAGATTCGATTGCGTTGGACTGGGGTGGGGATGGAGGGCGGTGAAGGGGGGGGGGGGCAAAGCAATCTCCAGTTCGGGCGGAACATTTCGTCAGGGATGCTAAACCAATTACCGCAAAACAAACAAGGAAAAACAAACAGGCAGCTCGCAGACACCACTTGACACTGACGGAAAATGATTATGGATTTACAGTTTCAGTTACAGAAGGTGTGTCAAGAGTGTCAAGTTACGAAATGCGTCAGGCCAAAACAAATAAACCTTTTTAATGACCAGTATGAGGATATCAAAACACGGATAACTATACTTCTAGCCTCTCCGGCAAACATAACTCTATACATTTGAGATTCGTAGTGTATCTTCCTCGCAGATGCTGAAGCCGTTTCAAAGAAATTTACAGGTCACATGCCGGCTACGGGACACAGATGCAAATTTCAAAAATTCAAATTCAATATATTCCTCTCAAACATAACCTTGCATATGACACCCTAGAAATGCTTTAAAATTCTCCCAAAAATCACAAAAATCCGGCAGCCAAAAACTCATGTGCTGAGTAAATTTCAACAAATTCCAATTCCGTTTTTTGGCAATGTTAGCAGCGGCCACATACCCCCTCATTCCTCTTTCGTCTGCTGGTTCTCAAGTTGTGCCAGCCGCGCATGAATACAAACAGTCCCCAAACCAGGCTGACTTTTCCCCTATTTTACTATTAATTTTTACTATTGTGTGGCATGAAACTTATTTACAAAGCCAACAGAAAGCCCCAGATTGCCATTCTTTATTCTGCACACAAATGTAAAAAGGGGCAAAAATTGTGTACTATAGTTGTTACTACATGCACCGGAATCTATTAGTGTCCTGTAGCCTGAAGTTATTAGTGTCCTGTAGCCTGAAGTTATTAGTGTCCTGTAAGCCTAAGTTATTAGTGTCCTGTAGCCTGAAGTTATTAGTGTCTGTAGCCTGAAGTTATTAGTGTCCTGTAGCCTGAAGTTATTAGTGTCCTGAGCCTGAAGTTATTAGTGTCCTGTAGCCTGAAGTTATTAGTGTCTGAGCCTGAAGTTATTAGTGTCCTGTAGCCTGAAGTTATTAGTGTCCTGTAGCCTGAAGTTATTAGTGTCCTGAAGCCTGAAGTTATTAGTGTCCTGTAGCCTGAAGTTATTAGTGTCCTGAAGCCTGAAGTTATTAGTGTCCTGTAGCCTGAAGTTATTAGTGTCCTGAAGCCTGAAGTTCTTAGTGTCCTGTAGCCTAAGTTATTAGTGTCCTGTAGCCTGAAGTTATTAGTGTCCTGTAGCCTGAAGTTCTTAGTGTCCTGTAGCCTGAAGTTATTAGTGTCCTGAAGCCTGAAGTTATTAGTGTCCTGTAGCCTGAAGTTATTAGTGTCCTGTAGCCTGTAGCCTGAAGTTATTAGTGTCCTGTAGCCTGCCTGCCACAAACAGCTTCTGGGGGATGTACTAACGAGTCCGCTAAATATGGTCCAGAATGTTGGCCTCTTTTAAAATTTGTGTGCGAGATGGCAATCTGGGCCCGCATGTAAAAGTCGAGGTTAGGGATTTTAGCCCCGGGCTAAAGTCTAACCTCAAACTAAACTAGCTCTAGAGTTACATTTTCTCATGCACAAGTCGAGGTTAACTCTATCTTCGAGCCAAAGGTCGGGAATCAAACTACTGGGCCATTTCCGGGCTGATATGTCTGATAACCCTGGGTTACCGGCAATTGCACTGAGTCGGTAGCAAAGGTAGTTATTGCGCTCACCGCATCTTCCGTGACCGTCAGAACCCATTTGACATCTTTGATTACGATGAGTAAATATTAAAAAAGTTCACTGGCAGGAGATTCTTCCCATCACTGACAGTATCAAAGACGCCATTGCACGAGACATCCCAGGAAACGTCAGCATTACGTCAACCAAATATGACGCCATTCTTTCTTCGAAAAGACCGCACATGGCAAGGAAGTTATCGAACGGAAACAAAACCCACGTCTCGAGCATACGCATCAAAGGGATTTCTCCACGCTTAAAATAGATTGCCAGGTTAGCTAGTCCACGCTGTAATTTCCGACTTGTGCATCGCGCTAAATCAATCCCACTTTGTAAATAAGTTTCGTTGGCTTTGTAAATAAGTTTCGTGCCAGGGAGTAGTGAAAACAGTGAAAAGGTGTTCTAAGGCAACGTGACGCCCACTGACGCAGATGACATACAGCGGGAAAATGTGGAAGTGTAACACTTACTAGTTTACTTACTAGTAACGCATTAGTTACAGCATCTGTCACAAACATCTTGTCGCACACTTTCTTTATATACGTATATAAACTAGTGTCCAAAAGAAACGATACCAAACTGTTGTCAGAATGTTTTTGTGCAAAGTGATTCCCGAGGCCTAAAAACATAGGTTACGTATCCCACGTCCCAAATACAGCGTCTGCGCTTGGGAATACCGGAAACATTTGCTAATGAAATATACCACTCTGAAATTTCTGTATTGTTCTGCTTTTATTGTATGTCCTCGCCAACCCTTGGTATCGTTTCTTTTGGACACTAGTTTATATTACACAGTTCTATACCACATTGAAATCTGTGAAAAAACAGACAGACAGACTGTGAATGGAAGTAGATAGTGTTGACGTTCGCACACACACACACACACACACACACACACACACACACACACACACACACACACACACACACACACACACACACACACACACACGTTATGGTACTATTTTATTATGTGAGTAGGAGGGTATGAGCTTACCTCAACAAGGAAAGTCGCCAGCAATATGACGAGCAATCGTGCCATGCTTCTCAATGAATTTTGGATTTGATTTTGTTGTCGTTGCTGTCGCTGTTGTCTTTGTTGTCGTTGTTGTTCTTATTCTTGTTGTTCAGACTGAAAAGACAAACCGTAACAAGAAAAAATAATAATAACATGACCTGATAGCCATCACCAAAATCATTGACCATGACCGCCAAGACAAAGAGCAACAATAAAATCTTTTTAAAAGGCAAAACATCAAGGCAAGTTTCCAGGTCAGAAAGCGACACCACAGAACAACAGTCCAAAGTGTTGTGGAAAGCAGGCACACTTATCCAATAATGGGGCGGTCGGTGGTCTAGTGGTTGAGAGACTTTGTCATCAATACGAGAGGTCAGGTTCGATTCCCACTCGGGACAAAGAATTTCTCCTTCTCGTACGTGGCACCGTTCAGTCGGGCCGACCGTCGGGGGTTCTCTCCGGGTACTCCGGCTTCCTCCTCCTCTGCTTTGGAAATGTTCAACCTCCAAAATTTGAAAATAAATGCAATTCTAAATTCCGAAACTTAAATAGCTGATCTGACCCTTCGCACCACGTGATTGGAACAGGCCAAAACAAACTCCATATGGCGGAACACTTCGTCAAGGATACTAAACCAATTACCGCAAAACAGACAAGGAACATAAACCTCTCTCTCTCTCTCTCTCTCTCTCTCTCTCTCTCTCTCTCTCTTCTGTAGTTTTAGGGGAGCCGCGGTGGCCAAATGGTAGAGCGTTGGACTTCTAATGCTCGGGTCGTGAGTTCGTATCTTGGCTACGGCCAAATATTTGTGCTGCCTTTTTCATCGTTGCTCCGTCTTTGATATCACGCGTATGTGGTGGAAAAGGACGTTAAACTCCCAAACAACCAACCACTCCTATGTAGTTTTAATTTATCATAATTACCGACCAGTTTAGTCTGCCATTGCAATACTGTCAATATGTACTTGTTCATCCCTGAGCATTATCATAAGCGGTGCTTGTTTATGTTCACTAATTGTTTACTTGTATGACTTGTATTGCAATAAACCTGTTTAAATCAAACAAACAAGGAAAACAAACCAGGGCCTGTATGTAAACTCGAGGTTAATTTAACCCACGGCTACGGGCCTAACCCAGACTAGGACAAAAGAAAGCCCAAAACAAAATTAAAAAAAAAAAAAAGGAAGCGAAGAAAGAAAGACAAAAATCCTTCTATAACGGCATAGACACCTTGCTGGCATGGGCCCGCCTCCTGATTTAAAACAAAACCAAAAAAAAAAAAAAAATTTACCCTAGAGCTAGTTTAGTTCGAGGTTAGCCTCTCACCCGGGGCTAAAAGCCCTAACCCCGACTATTACATACGGGCCCAGGATGTTGTCAAACAACACTTGACATTGACGGAAATTGTGTATGGATTACAGCTTCATTTTAAGGATGTGAGAGGAGTGTTAAGTTACTAAATGTGTCAGGCCAAAACAAATAAACACCGTTTAATGATCAGCGTGAGCAGTTTGGGACGTAAAATCGCTCGCTCACGAATCTTTCATTCCCCACCACGGCCCGCATGTAAAACTCGGGGTTAGGGAGTTTAGCCCCGGGTTAGGGGGAGGTGGGGGGTGTTTGGGGGTTTATCGTCCTTTTCCACCACATACGGGTGATACCAAAGACGGGGCAACGATGAAAGAGCCAGCACACATATTTGACCCCAGCCGGGATACGAACTCACGACCCGAGAACTGGAAGTCCAACGCTCTACCATTCGGTCACCCCGGCTCGCCGCCCCGGGTTAGAGTCTAACCTCGAACTAAACTAGCTCTAGTGTTACATTTTCTGTTGTGTTTTTGTCTTAAATCAGGAAGCGGGTCCATTCCAGCAAGGTGCCTATGCCGTTATAGAAGGTTTTTTGTCTTCCTTTCTTCGCTTCCCTTTTTATTTAATTTTGTTTCGGGGTTTCTTTTGTCCTAGTCTGGGTTAGGCCCGTAGCCGTGGGTTAAATTAACCTCCAGTTTTGCATACGGGCCCAGGAAAGCGCACCACGTGCCCCCCCCCCCCCCGGCACTCCCCACCACTTTTGTTTTCTTAAAGAATCCCTAAACGCGAGCTTGACTGACCAACGGCTATTTATAGCTTTGATTCTTGCGGAGCCAGAACTCTGACCTGCTTTCTCCCAATGATGCCAACCAGCCTTAACTCTTAAAAGCCCAAGTCCAACTACCTCCAGGCCACCACATATGACAACACTAGCCCAAAAGAAACATCCACTGCACACCAGTGGCAGCCACTTCAAACCACTATTCCACAAAGCGTGGGCCTTCCCGCTAGGCCCGAGACCGCTGCAGATCACATATAATATTGGCTTGAAGTGGTCTCTAGTGATCTGAAGATATCGAGTAAAAAACGCGATTTTTGCATGGTCTTTAAACAGTTAAATCTCTCAGTCTGTGCCACAACTCAAACAGTTTCTACAAGTGGACAATAATGATCATTATTGCCAGATAATGTATTTTTGCGTGGTCTTTTAACAGTTAAATCTCTCTGTCCGTGCCACAACTCAAACAGTTTCTATAAGTGGACAATAATGATCATTATTGCCAGATAATGTATTTTTGCGTGGTCTTTTAACAGTTAAATCTCTCTGTCCGTGCCACAACTCAAACAGTTTCTATAAGTGGACAATAATGATCATTATTGCCAGACAATGTATTTTTGCATGGTCTTTAACAGTTAAATCTCTCTGTCCGTGCCACAACTCAAACAGTTTCTACAAGTGGACATTACGATCACTATTGCCAGATAATGTGTTTAGCAGGAACCTATCGCACTTAGTTACAGTGGGCAGTCAATGCGGACATGGGTTCGAGAGTAGCTGATTCGCCTAGAGGCTAAGAGCGGCTGGGGAAGCGCCGCGCAACTGACCAATCTCGGCCACATGAGTGAGACTGGGTTGCGAAGATGCAGGAACAGAAAGAGAATTGCGTGACACAGTAGACAATGTGTTCTTGCAGCCTCCAACATCCCAATCCAACTACTTGTTGCTCTTGACGAATTTTCTGATTCACCATGAACTTCAGGGACCACTGGCTTTTAAGGGGTTTCATATTCGGGGGGACCAACAATACAAAACTAATTCGTTGGTTTGAAACAGAAGGTAGATGATGAAAAGCGGATTAACATAAAACAGGGTACAAATATTGATTTCAAAATTGTTAAAAATAATAATAATAATAATAATAAATGGTATTTCTAGGGCGCATTTCTTTAAATAAAACCCAATGCGCCGATCACTCACTCACACTCACGCACATTGTACAACGATGGACAGACATACACTGGTGAAACTGACGAGTTCAACAAGAAATTACTGGTGTTAGTTATTTGTGGCCTCACGACGCTTAAGCAACAAACACCAGCACGATCGATCGGATTCATCAACAAAGCAAAGTTTCAAAGCAGTGAAAGAGTTGAAACAAGTGAAACAGAAGGTAGATACTGAAAAGCGGATTAACATAAAACCAGGGTACACATACTGGTTTCAAAGTTGTTCGATCGGATTCACCAGCAAAGCAAAGTTTCAAAGAGGTAAACGTGTTATTACTTATCTTACCAGAATCACGCTCAGAAGTAGCGATGTTGTCAGCCCAGAGTGTCGGCGTTGAATGGTCTTTCGAGACTCTCACAGCTGTAAGTACACGAATGCAAACCAGTAACACAGGCCCTGAATGGAAGCCTTTATTCTTGGTTGAATCACAGCCGATCCCGGAACAAAATTGAAGCGGAGTCTTGGGCAGAAATGGGCATTGTCGTACAGTTCTGACGATAGAACACATCGCGCACGACGTCACTGGCGACACGGTTTGCAAGTTAGTTAGTTAGTTAGTTAGTTAGTTAGTTAGGGCTTTACGCCGCGGAGAAGTTTGCAACGTACCCTGTCGACAAACCCTGAAAGTCTGATTTTTTTCCCACTGCATCTTTTGGCTAGTGTCTCATTATTGTTACTAGCCAAACTAGAAAAGTTACTGGCCAAACTTCAAAGTTACAAAATTACAAGTCAAAGGGGGGAGGGGGCTGTGGAGGAGGGTGTTTTGGCGACGGGGTACGTCGATGTACCTTTCATGCTACGTACCTTTTATCCGACGTACCTTTTATGCGACGTTACCTTTTCGCCCAAACTGGTATGCGATATTACCTTTCGCCCAAACTGGTATGCGACGTTACCCTTTCGCCCAAACTGGTATGCGATACATGTATTTCCTTTCGCCCAAACAGATATGCGATGTACCTTATCGTCTAAACTGGTATGCGACGTGCCTTGTCACCCAAACTGGTATGCGACGTTACCTTTCCACCTAAACTGGTATGCGACGTATACCTTGTCACCCAAACTGGTATGCGACATTACCCTTGTCGTCCAAACTGGTATGCGACATTACCCTTGTCGCCCAAACTGGTATGCGACGTACACGATTCCTAGGGACCCCGGTGTGCTCATTTCAAAATTCCGTAAGAGGCATCATGCTACACAGTCGCTAGCACTCTACGACATTGACCAGTGCGGTCATACTTGACAGCGTGATCTAGTAATAACCAGCATTAATGCGTATGAGATCATGCTGTTATTGGGTGATTGTATAGTCCTTTTACAGACACTCCGGGCTCGTGATAACACGCACGCAGTGACTCAACCTCTGGTTCAGGATGTACCACTGTCTCTCTCATCCTTCACTTACGTCATGACATGAGCAACTCAGGGGTAAATTTCCGAGAACATTTCCGGACTTATGTGTACTAATTTGGCCGTACGCTATACACACGCACGTTCTCTCAGCGTTAAATTTTTTTTTTCAGCTGTGCTGGGATTTGTCACGAAGACCTTCTGGCTGCCATTCAAACTTTGATTTTTTTTTCCTTGGTTAGATCGTGATGTGTGTCATTCCAGAGATTAGTTTGTATCGGGCACCTAAAAATATAGACATCTACACGGTATGTACCGCGCACAGGGAATGCCCGTGTGTGTGTGTGTGTGTGTGTGTGTGTGTGTGTGTGTGTTCAACGTTAACGAAATATGACCATTTCAAAACAATATGTGGAACTGATGGTAGACCTTGACTTTTTTTGAGTCGTGTATCTCGAAATGTTCACCTTTCTGCGTTGGAGGGAATTGTTGATGATTGCTGGGAAGGGGATTTTTTTTTCACAAGTTACATGGCAAGAATTGAGTTAACGTTGCAGCTGAGAGAGTTCAGTACAGTTCTGATCTGTTTCTGACGTCACACCACACAAATGGTATTGATGGTATTTCCGTGCGGAAACAGGCAAAGCTTACGTGTACTATTCTAAGTGTGACTCATTTTCGTGGAAGGCATTACGCAGGCCAAAGAACACAAATGCACGAGGTCAAGTTCCATGAATTTGAAACTCGACAGGTTTTATCCAGTGAACCGAGTGGGTGGGTGTTTGGGAGATTTCCACCATGTATTGCTGATATCGGGGAGCCGGGATGGCCGAATTGGAGTGTGGGTGGGGTGTTTGGGAGTTTAACGTCCTTTTCCACCATATAGGGTGATATCAAAGAAGGGGCAACGATGAAAAATGGCCAGCACAAATATTTGGCCCCAGCCGGGATCGAACTCACGACCCGAGCATTAGAAGTCCAACGCTCTACCATTCGACCACCCCGGCTCCCGGCCGAATTGGACTTCCAATGCACGGGTCGTGAGTTTGAATCCCAGCTGGGGTCAAATATTTTGTGTTGTTTTTTTCATCGTTGCCCCGTCTTTGATATCACCCGTATGTGGTGAAAAAGGACGTTGAACTCCCCAAAACCCGTATTGGT
Source organism: Batillaria attramentaria (assembly GCA_018292915.2). Taxonomy (NCBI): domain Eukaryota; kingdom Metazoa; phylum Mollusca; class Gastropoda; family Batillariidae; genus Batillaria; species Batillaria attramentaria. The sequence continues at coordinate 530,718 of JACVVK020000436.1, forward strand.
GATATCAAAGAAGTGGCAACGAGAAAAATGGCCAGCACGAATACTTGGCCTACGTCGGGTTTCGAACGCAGTGAACCGAAACTGGAAAGCACTTCACAAGTTCGCAAGCATTTAACTAGCCCATTCCAAGGTTACTACAGGTATCAAAGAGTATGTTATGGTATGGTTCGTTTTCCATCTCACCGGCGTTAAATAGAGAGTCTTTAACGTATTAAGTGTGGCTATTTTAATTGACAACAGTCGTTGCATTTGAGTGCTTGGGTGAAAAGGATTTCGCACACGCCACATAGTGATGTACCTTGCAGCCGTATATTTGCCTTCTCGCTTTATAAAGACCCTACGCGTACAGATTCAGATTATGTTTGCACAGGCAACACACTTTTTCAGGAAAAGAGGAACGATGTAGCAACTTCCTGGTCGCTACCCATTGTTCGCTATCCTCGTCTCCACCATCACGCATGAAAAAAAAAAAAAAAAACTTGCCCCAGCTGCCGAGCCCTCCGTGGATTCCACCCATGACCTGAAAGGAACATCACTGAAGTTGGCAAAGAGCTGGGGCAAAAAAAAAAAAAAAACCGGTCTGAACATAGCTTCCACACCCTGAAGATAAACACTGTTTTGTTGTAACGAAGATGCTAAAACTAGCACATCGTTTATGCTGTTGTACACTCAGTCACAGTTCGAGTGACGCTGGGAGATTCTCGGGTATATCACCTCAAGTATACACACGGGAGGGAGGGGGGGGGGTTGGTGGTGAGGCGAGGGGGGGGGGGGGTGTTCATCAAAATGGACGCCCTTTTTCGTATGTATGTATGTATGTATGTATGTATGTATGTATTATTCGTATTTATCTAAGTTTTTTTTTTATAATCTATTATCCATGTATTTTGTTATCACCTTTTTATATATACATATATTTGTAAAGCGCCTAGAGCCCCGGCTTTGGAGATTAGGCGCTATAAAAATCCTCGTTATTATTATTATTATCATTTATATTGTTATTATTATTATTATTATTATTATTATTATTATTCCGTTGCTATGCCGCTTCAAACGTTTCGACAACGATCGCTCTCATCTAAAACCGTTATTTTCAAACAGAAGCATATACACATCTTTAGATTGGAGTCACAAGTCGGTCCCTGATTGGTGAACGGCCCCTTCCAATCGTTCCAACCGACAACTGAAAATTCAAAGCGTTTTTGTTTTTTGTTGTTGTTTTTTTTTTTTTCGGTGGTGTGGCGTTTTGAATTTGGAAAAACGCGGTGCTGTGGCGTTTTGAATTTGGAAAAACGCGGTGCTTTGGCGTGGGAACACGCTGATCGACGATGCAATGATTTGGAGCGGTTTAGCACTGGAAAAAACAAAAAAACACACACAAAAAAAAAAACGTCCGGTCATTTTATTTGACCCCATGCATCGTTCGGTTCGGTCATCAGTTCTCTTCTGGTACTTCGGCTTCCTTTCCCCCTCGTGAGGGTGTGGGGTGGGGGGGGTGGAGGTGGGGGGGGGGTGATGTGTGGGGCGAGCTGTCTGCAAAGAAAAAAAAATGCAATTCTTGATTACGAAACTGACAAGCAGAACTCAGCATTCGCACGTGACTGTGATGTGTTGACGTCGGGTGTAGGGAGTAAATGCGCTTGCTTCACGTGAGCATGTTTCCTGGGTTCATCGTTTGCTCTTAACCTGGGATAAAGCACTTTTATAGATGATAATGATGACGACGACGACGACGACGACGACGATGATGATGATAACGACGACAACGACGACGACGACGACGATGATGATGATATAGACGACGATGATGATGATGACGACGACGATGACGATGACGACGACGACGAAGACGACGACGATGAGTATTATTATTTTATTTTGTGGTCACCTACACAGGCGTGGCTGTTACAGGCAGGCGACTGTTACATTTCAGAACATTCATCATAATATGATCATACCAGGCAAACCGGCAGACACGACGTGTAAGGGAGACTTTTCCGCATTTGAAAAGAGCAAATGCAAACATTCAGTGTTGACAAAGCTAGGCGTGTGAGCAGTGGTGACAGTTTACGATCATGAAGATCATGTTCAGGAAGATATAACAAGCAAGCCTTTTTTGTGCAGATGTGGACAGGTTATGATGTGTCACACACACACACACACACACACACACACACACGTGTGCACTGTCTCACACTGTCTCTCTCTCTCCCTCTCTGTCGCTGTGTGGGCTTTGAAGATTTAACGGTTAAAACCTCAGAACACACAATACCGGCTTTGTGCTCTGCCACGAAAAACGCGTGCTTGTTGCGGCAAGGGCCTAGAGAAGCGACGGAGGGTTCTCTCTCTCTCTTCCTCTCTGTCGCTGTGTGGGCTTTGAAGATTAAACCTCAGAACACACAATACCAGCTTTGTGCTCTGCCACGAAAAACGCGTACTTGTTGCGGCAAGGGCCTATAGGGTGGGTGGGTGTTTGGGAGTTTAACGCAAGGGCCTATAGAAGCGACGGTGGGGCCTAGAGAAGCGATGGACCCGGAAGAGGGATGGGTACGCATAGTGTTTCGCCGAGCGGAACAAGAAATTTCGTAACTGGAGACAGCGAACCATTTGTAGCTGATGAACTAGCTGTAGAACAACCATTTGGGAATTGCCATCACCCATCCTTCCAATGCGTCGGATACTGCAATGGCGTGACTTATACAGTAAAGACAGTATTGACTCTTGGATGTGACACATCGGAAACGGATACACGTCGGAAACGGATTATAATTATGTCTAGAGAGATCTAGGCCAGAGAGAGAGAGAGACAGAGAGACAGAGAGAGTCAGAAATTAAATGAAACGAAATTTTATTTGTCCACGGTAAAAGACATTGGTTTAGCAGTCCAGTTTTCATTCTTGCCTTTGCTAATGCTACGCACACGCACACACACTCTCCCCCCCCCCCCACACACACACACAAACACGCACGCACGCACGCGCACACACATACGCACACGCCCCCCCCCCATCCCCCACCGCCCACCCACCCACCCACACACACACAAACACACACAAACACGAACACGGACGCACACGCCCCCCCCCCCCCCCCACACACACACACACACGCGAACACGAACACGTACTCACGCACGCACACACACAAGAAGGCATGCAGAGACAGACAGACAGACAGAGAGACGGGGAGAGAGAGACGGAGAGAGAGAGCGAGAGTTTCGCGATGAGCACGCACAACAAATTTGCACCGAAGACCTCCACTGACACACCAGATTAATCATGTTCCGGGTTCCAAGTCTGGACAGTGAACGTGTTCTTCCTGTTGCACACCGGTGACGCGGCTAAGCCGCGAATCCGACCGGCTGTCGATCGCAGTGACTGTTTTAGGCCGGAAAAGCGCGACACGCATGCGGTGATGTGCAAGAATGCTGCCAGGAAGCTAAGAAACGAAATGAATTTGATCATATTGTTATATGCACATATCAGTAAGACTTTCATCTTCCCACCCAAAGCGATTTTATATCGAAAATTTTATTCATGTAAGGACACGAGTCATATTTGTTCGACTGCAATGAGACTCGGGAGTTATTTTGCAGTTTAACACGAAGCTGACAAAAAATACCACGTTAATTCCAGTAGTTTCAAAACAGACACGTATCCGTGATGTCTTTGTGACTTGCATGCCAATTGTTGTGACGTAGGATGCTTTAGTGTTTTCGCAATTTAAAAAAATATCAGAGCAGTGCGAAATCCTCGGCTAAGAACCGGCCAACCGTCTGTTTGATACAGGTTCTTAGCCGGGGCGAGTGCTGGTTCATAGCCACAAAATATTCACTGCCAATTTTCTTTCTCGAACTGCGCGCGATCTAAGCCACAAATTGCACTAATTTTCTAGGTGTGGCCGCAAGACATATTATAAAACTGGGACGTTTTCATAAACGTGACTTTCCTTTCTGTAATTTTATATTATCGCGAATGAAAGTGAATTTTCTACAGAAAACGAGACTAAATTGCTTCCAACGTGAGTGTACGCGCAAGTAGCACCACAAAAACCACTTACGAGTTGAACAGAGACCTTCTGCGACAAGACAGGCCAACCTCAGATCGAAACAAGCTTTCACAAGTACAGCGCAGATGATTTTCTGAGAGAAGTCGCGTGCGGCCAAGCAACGCTAGCGCTCAACGCCGCAAGCCGGTCAGAATCGGGATAGCCGCGTCACCGTGTGTGTTGTGTCACATTCAATTGAAAATGATCCACCGTGTATCCCGCACGGTTTGACGCCGTCGGCTATGTCCGCCACGCATCAAATAAAGCATGTATTTTGTTGAAAGGCTTGGGCAGCAGAGATTTACTACAAAATAATTCAAAGTCACGGTTACTGGGATGCAGGAGAGACAGACAGAGACAAAGACAGAGACGGGGGGTATGGGTGGGGGTGGGGGAGGGCGTGGGGGGGGGGGGGAGAGAACGAACGAAGGATTGAACTTTATTTTACAACGGAAAAGATTTGGCCATACATTGGTCAGTTTTCAATCCGCCGTTGCTACACAAAAAAGGCACTATAAAATGACTAAAGAAAAGACAATAAAAGGTAGAAAACATACACATGAGTAAAATTTGCAATATACGAGACAATTTTCGATGTGGAATAACTCACATGCATGACATGCTCACACACCCTACAGCAGGCTGATATACAGACTTACTCTTACAAAGCTGTAAGGTGTGTACTTATACATGTACATGTACAACAGGTGCAATGTGTGTGTGTGTGTGTGTGTGTGTGTGTGTGTGTGTGTGTGTGTGTGTGTGTGTGTGTGTGTGAGAGAGAGAGAGAGAAAGAGAGAGAGCACAATGTAAAAAACAGAAGACGATTCCTGGGAGAGAACGAACGAACGAACGAACGAACTTTATTTTACAACGAAAAAGATTTGGCCATACATTGGTCAGTTTTCAGTCCGCCGTTGCTACACAAAAAAGGCACTACAAAATGACTAAAGAAAAGACTATAAAAGGTAGAACACATACACATGAGTAAAATTTGCAATATAAGAACACACACACACACACACACACACACACACACACACACACACACACACACACACACACACATCATATATAGCATACATGTTTGCATACCCCGTCTAGAGGGTATAAAATGACGTATCAGAAGCCCATACATGTTTGCATACCCTGTCTAGAGGGTATAAAATGACGTATTAGAAGCCCATACATGTACAAGTCATGAGTAATGGTCCTCGAGGGACAGGTGGAAGTAATTAAGCATATTGATGACCTCCGGTCACTCTAAACAATATAAATCAAATATTTTGTATATACAGAGATCGATGCTTCATCATCCATGGCCTAGCTGTTTGGAAGGTTTGTCTTCAGTCACTCACAGTTGTTTGTAGGATGTACACGTACATATTTATTATCTTGGTTTGTCCCTTTCTGTTAAACGGGAATCGAATTTATTTCTAAACAGTGTCCGAGAGGGGATTGCTTTTAGCATGGCGGGTAGTGAGTTCCATATATATGGGCCAGAGAAAGCGAAGCTTGTTCTGTAGATGTCTATCCTAGGCAGTGGAAGTGGTATGCAGCTGCTCCTCGTGCTGTTAATGCTATGAGAGCATTGGTTGGGCAGCGTAACTAATGACTTCAAGTAAGATGGAGCCTGACCATGCACAACGCTTTGCATAAGTAAACACTTGTTTAGATAATGTTGACTGTGTAAAGATAACAGGCCAAGCTGATGAAATCATTGTTCAGTCGGAAGTGATGCGTTAGGTAGGGGAGAGAGAGAGAGAGAGAGAGACAGACAGACAGACAGGCAGGCAGGCAGACAGAGACACACAGAGCCTGAATGATATGATACCAAAACATCGACGAATCAAATCGTAACCTTTGCATGCAGTGTACGTATCAACGTTAGCAAGAACACACACCTCCAGAAAGTATAGTTTATTTGTTAACAATCGCCGGCTCATGATTACATAACGCCAAAACGGTCACATGCTAACAAAGACATTCTCACCGACCAGCGAAAGGTCGCTGAATTAATGGCCAAAAAAGTTGTGCATAAGAACAGGGCCGAAGAACAACATGGCGTATTACAGAGAACGCATCTACCACGGCGGTTAATCAAGATGGCGATGTTTTCCCCCTGGTGCTACACCGATTCCTCTGAGGTGAAACTGTATGTTTGACATATACGAGAATGCGTGTCTTCACAATGTCGTGCTTTGTTACTGAAAGTCGTTCACCGGTTAATACACAACACTTTTATATCACACAGACAAACCGGAATCCAGTGAGTGTTTCCAGTGCTAGTCACATGCACATTTTACAACGGAAACACTCGGTGTCGCAGTTCACTGGATTTCGTTTTGTCCGTGTGAAAGAAAGGGGTCGTATGTCTGGATGGGTAAACGCCCTAGGTATAGTGATACGCAGTGCGGTGGTGAAAACACGCTAGCTTGTTAATAAGGCTTGTATATGAATAAAGTATGTGAGGCATAGTTTAACCTTCCGGCTACGTCGTTAAAAAAACTTCTTAGTCCTACATCGTGTGAAACAACTTACCCATGGTTTTTAAATAGGTAATTTTCGACTTATTCCCAGTCCTACGTCGTGGGAAACAAATTACCAATGGTTTTTATATAGGCAGATTGCAGCTTATTCCTAGTCCTACATCGTGGGAAACGAATTACCCATGGTTTTTAGAAAGGTAAATTTCAACTTATTCCTAGTCCTACATCGTGGGAAACAAATTACCCATGGTTTTTATATAGGCAATTCACAACTTATTCTTTAATTACTCTGCTAATTACCAGTAAAACAACACAATTTTTGGCACGAACATAGTCAAACCATTTATTGACAAAGTCATGAAATTTCAAAGGTGTGACATAAATATTGACCCAGATACGTTCATCTAAAGCAATGTGTGTGCAACTTTTTACCCACGACGTCGTCCGAAGGTTAAGCATATACCAAGCTATAAGAAATCGGCGCACCTACATGTAGCAGGTAAAGCCCGAAAAGTGTCGGTAACAGGGCATAATAATTTGACAAAATCGGCGAGATTTTAGTGAGCAAACTTAAATCCATTCTGAGGCCGATTCGCCCGGGCCGATTCTGGTGCTCAAACGCATCCACACCGCACCAAATATCCTTCTCAAGGTATCTGATCGTTCACACAAGTGGCAGCCCGCAGTACTTACGATATTTTAGAAGTTTGCACACTAAAAATCTCGCCGATTATATCACATTATGCCCACTTGCCGCCAATTTTCTAGCCTTACCTGCTGCATGTAGGTGCGCCAATTTCTGGGAGTGTAGGGACGCTTAAAATATCAAGCTCACAGGCTTGTATTTTGTCAGATACAAGCCTAACTACTAGCAAGCTAATATGTTTGACCTGCGTGTCATCACCGCACTGCGTATCACCAAAACAAGGACGTTGATCCACAATTGGTATATTAACCCGGGCGGGTGGGTGGGTGGGTGTTTGGGAGTTTAACGTCCTTTTCCACCACATAAGGGTGATATCAAAGACGGGGCAACGAGAAAAAAGGCCAGCACAAATATTTGATCCCAGCCGGCGGGATTCTAACCCGGGCGACTTGAAACACTGCTACGGTGGAAAATGCGCGCAAGCTCGTGTTTCAAACAATAATTCTTTCGCTTTTCTTGAGAGCATTTGTGGTAGCACCGAACATACTCCTGGGCCCGTATGTAATAGTCGAGGTTAGGGCTTTTAGCCCCGGGTTAGAGTCTAACCTCGAACTAAACTAGCTCTAGGCTTAATTTTTTTTTTTTAAATCAGGAAGCGGGTCCATTCCAGCAAGGTGCCTATGCCGTTATAGAAGGATTTTTGTCTTTCTTCCTTCGCTTCCTTTTTTTTTTTTATTCAGTTTTGTTTTGAGGTTTCTTTTGTCCTAGTCTTGGTTAGGCCCGTAGCCGTGGGTTTTATTCCCGCCTACTTCCGTTTCACGCGAAATCCTCGAGCAGTGAACCACCCCAGTAAACCGGGTCTAACCGCAGCTAACTGGGTCCTGCCCCCCTTCACTGTCGATTGGTCGTCGACCTCTTCCGCTAACCACTCGGTGGTTGGTCAAAGGTTCCTCTACCTCTCCATCTACACAGAGGCGCTGGGGTGGGCACGTGGCTCCAGCAATGTTACTGCCTGCGTCTGTTTCCTTACCCATGGTGTTTTCCGTCTCATCTTCGCTGGCGTCTCGACAGCACCCACCTGCTCTGATTCGTCCTCTTCCTCAAGACACGGGCAGGCGCGGTTGATGCAGCATTGCCGGAGCTCGCTCCGGAAATGGCGGTTGAGGAAGCCCCACGCGATGGGGTTGACGAAATCAGCGACGAACCTCAGCCCGATCATGAAGCCACGGGTCAGTTTGCTCTCTTCCTGCCTGTAACCAGAGAAGCTGGCTGGTTGGTTGGTTGGTTGGTTGGCTGGTCGGTTGGTCGGTAGGTCGGTCAGCCCGTCGGCTGGTTGGTCAGTAGGTCGGTCGGTTGGGTGGTTGGTTGGTTGGCTGATCGGTCAGTCGGTCGGCTGGTTGGTCGGTAGGTCGGTCGGTTGGGTGGTTGGTTGGCTGATCGGTCAGTCGGTCGCCTGGTTGGTCGGTAGGTCGGTCAGCCGGTCGGCTGGTTGGTCGGTCGGCTGGTTGGTCGGTCGGCTGGTTGGCTGATCGGTCTGTCGGTCAGTCAGTTGGTTGATTGGTTTGCTGATCGGTCAGTCGGTTGGTTGGATGGTTGATTTGTTGGCTGATTGGTCAATTAGTCGGTTGGTTGGTGGATTGGTTGGCTGATCGGTCAGTCGGTCGGTTAATCAGCCGGTGGATCAGCCGGTCGTTCGGTTGACTGATTGGTTGGTCGGTCAGTAGCTAGGTCGGTCGGTTGATTGGTTGATTAGTTGGTTGGTTGTTTAGGGGGGGGGGGGCAGCGAGGTAAATGAAGCTGAAATAGTATTCGGCTCTTGGGATCTGACCTCACGACTCGGATATTGAGAGTCCAACACTATCTGTACGGCTGCCCGGGCCATTTTAAAGACCTTAATGTAGGTATCGACGATGGTAGTGTTGTCGACAACAGCGAATCTAGCAATGAAGTTTTGAATAGACCTTTCACTGAGGAGGAAATCATTAAAGGTCTGAACCGGCTGAAGAATAACAAGTCGTGTGGCCCCGATCAGATACTTAATGAATTTTTAAAGGCTGCGGGTGGTAAGATGACTAAAGTTTTTGTAAGATTATTTAATGTTATACTCAAAACTGGTGAAGTCCCAACCCAGTGGGGTGTGGGCTATATAAGACCTGTATATAAACAAAAGGGTCGCATGGATGACCCCAGCAATTATCGTGATATTTCTATTTTAAGTTGCTTTAGTAAACTGTTTACTAGTGTTATAAATGCAAGATTGACTGATTACCTGAAGATAATCATAAGCTCGGTGAGGAGCAAACAGGGTTTCGTGCAGGCTATTCAACTGTTGACCATATTTTTACGCTACATTGTATTATTGATTTTTTCCTGTGTAATAAGAAACGCCTCTTTTGTGCCTTCATCGATTACGAAAAAGCTTACGATAAAATCAAACGATCACTGATGTGGGAGAAATTATTAAGCAGTAATGTGAATGGTCAGTTATTGTGTGTTATAAGAAATTTGTACGCGAAAGCAAAGTCCTGTATAAAGGTTGGAGAAAATAATTGTCCTGATTACTGTTCTGACTTTTTCTCTAGTGACTTTGGTTTGAGGCAAGGAGAAAATTTATCTCCCTTGATGTTCACTATATTTTTGAATGACTTGAAGCCATATTTGTCGCAGTATGTGGATGGTTTACATAGTATGTCAGCGCAGGCCTCCGTTGTTAGTATGGATCCGCAAGATATTGATATTATCTTTAAAATGTTTGTGCTCCTGTATGCCGATGACACTGTTATTTGTTCTGAGACAGCTGAGAACAATTAGCCCTTGATAAGATGTGTGAATATTGTAACACTTGGTCCCTGACTATTAATGCTAAGAAAACCAAAATCATTGTATTTTCTAGGGGAAAGATACGCAACAAACCGAAGTTCTACTATGGTGGGAATGAAATTGAAGTGGTATTTGACTTTAAATACCTTGGGTTAAAGTTCAACTATAATAATAAATTTACAGTGGCTCAGAAAGACCTGTATGGAAGAGCCTCTAGAGCGATGTTTTTACTTTTACGTCGATGTAGAAAATTGTCTTTGCCACTAGACCTTCAGATTGATCTGTTTGATAAAACTGTGTTACCTGTACTCAGTTACGGCTGTGAAATCTGGTTTTCTGGTTATTGTGACCTTGCACTGAAACTTCAGCTAAGGTTTTATAAGTTACTTTTTAAACTTAAGAAATCGACACCTACATGCATGCTCCTGGGAGAAATTGGAAAATACCCAGTCGATATACATATGAAAACCAGAATGTTGTGCTACTGGTATAAATTAGTCGATCGTACTAATGGAAATAAGTTTTCCAGCGTAATGTACCGATTTGTTATGAAAATGCATGAACAGAATAAAGTCCGTTCTGCTTACGTCGATTGTGTGAAATCGACCCTGACCGAGTTAGGGCTATACGGAATTTGGTTAAACCAGTTTAATATCACATTTTCATTGGCGTGGTTTAAAGAAAAAGTGAAAAGATGCCTGATGGACCAGTATATCCAAAAATGGTTTTCGGAAATCAATGAAAAAGATATATACACTAATTACAGAATGTTTAAAGACAAATTCTCCGGTGAAAGTTACCTAACGGCTCTGCCAGTAAAAAGCACCATATCCTTTATCCGGTTTCGAACGTTAAACAATAACCTGCCTGTACAGATGGAAAGATTTTGCAATATCCCAAGATGTGAACGGCTATGTCCCAAGTGTAGTAGGAACGACATCGGCGATGAGTACCATGTTTTGTTTATCTGCCCGCACTTTGAACAGCAGCGGAGTCAGCTGATAAAGAGCTTCTACTGGAAAAAACCGAGTGCAATCAAGTATAACATGTTACTCAGCACGAGTCACAAACACACCTTAAATAACTTGGTTAAATTCATAGACATTGTGAGCGCAGATTTTAAGACTTAAAGCTATACATCTGCCTTTGCTTTCGTGAAATTGATCACAATGAGTCTGGTAGGTGAAAAGTATTATTTGGTTACAGCTAGCCCTTACCACAATGCATGTATATATGCGTGTATGTGTCTATGTATGTTTGTGTGTAGGCCTATGCATTTTTGTAAGTTTGTATTCGTAGGCATGAACTTGTACCCACGTAGTCATGAGTGTATGAACATGTAAGTGTATTTGGATCTGTGTGTATGTATAAAAGGTTTTTTTTTTATATATACATTTAATATGTTACAGTACGTATGTGTGTACATGTGTGTATGGGTATGGCATGTAGATATGTACAAGTATGCATTTTATATGTATGTGTATGTACTATTTTATAGTGCGTAGGTGTGTATGTATGTCTGTACAAGTACGCATTATGTAGGTATGTGTATGTATAAACGTATGAACGTACGAACGTAACTACGTATGTATGCATGTATGTATGTATGTATGTATGTATGTATGTATGTATGTATGTAGGTAGGTAGGTATGTATGTATGTATGTATGTATAGAAGATGCACTGCACATGTTGTACCGTTTGTATTTCTTTGTCTATTCTATGCCCCTAGAGGGTAGAATAAAACTATTTTGACTTGACTTGACTTGGATAATGACGGGACACTGCCTTAGACAGGGTACAGTGTGCTTGGTATCACAGTCGTCAGCCATTCTGGGTGATAACTTTTCATGGAGCCGCTTTCGTATACGTATCAGATAGAAAAAGTTGATCCTGGACTAATCTATTTTGTTTCCTTACTATTTTCGGACGTAAAGCACTCGACGTGAACTCACTGAAAATTTGCACTGGCGAGTGGTGTAACAGGTAATCACGCTCAGTAATTGACTCTTAAAGCCTTCATGAGACAGCAAGAAACAGTGACGTCAGTGAATGACGTCTAAGTATTATTTTGGAATTAATACATTCTTTGAAAAGAACTAGTAAGGTTTCCAAACAGCAGTTAAAACGTCGGTTTTGGCGTGTCTCACTTGAGGCGTGTCTCAATTACCGTAGTCATTTATAAACACCCAACATGTACATATTTACATAATCATGTTAGTTTTTATTAACTTTAATCATTTTTTTTTATTTTTTTTTTTGCTGCCACAACTCTTTGCCAGCTCCAGTGGTGTTTTTCCCAGGTCATGGGTGGAATCCACGGAGGGCTCGGAAGTTGGGGCAATTTTTATTATGCATGATGATGGAGATGAGGATGATGGTAAGATGATGCTATGGAGGTCCGTGTGGTTTGGGACTGCGGGACAGGGCCGCATTCCACGCTTCCTGTCATAAATATCCCGGCATTAACCAGGCCCGGGAACTACGGCACCCGCGGTGCCGGCCGTGTAATCATCCACGTCATAAGACGTGTCATACCAAGGGAAGCACCCCCAAAGTCGCACCCGTGAAGTGGGTGAAGCTCGGCTGTGTGGCAACAGCCTCCCCATTGGGCCCATAGCACACCCGCTCTGGGTAGGAGCCGACCTAGGTAGGAAAAATCCCGCTTGCCTCGGCTGGGACTCGAACCCGGGTCTCCCGGTCCATAGTCCGAAGTGGGTAACCACTACACTACGGGGGCCGGTACTTTAATCATTTCTGTTTCTTGGATATCTTTGTCATCTATTTTAGCTGTTATGCTTATTCGCCGCCTTCCTGTATTTCAGTTTTAATGTCTATAATGTATATAATCCTCAGCTTACTTTTACTCTCGTACTGTAGTCTAGCAACGGCAAGGTTGCAAACTGGCCTTTTGGGCAAAATCTTCTACCGTTGGAAAATAAAGGATTGTCATTCCCGTAAGAGGTCAAACCGCGTCATGTCGTGACGTACATTATTCTTTGGTAGCTTTTCGCGTCATGTCGTGACTTAAATATTCTTTAGTAGCTTTTCGCGTCATGTCGTGACGGAAATTATTCTTTAGTAGCTTTTCGCGTCATGTCGTGACGTAAATCCTTCAACCAGAACACGCTGCTGGAACATTGCTAGGGGTTGTGCATACATGTGCACATTTTAGGTACACCCGTAATTCTCACATGTGATTTTCACGGGTACAATGTTAAACTGTGCTGAATTACGCATTTGGTCTAGTGGTTAAGGTATCTGACTTCGGATCCTGAGCCGCCCGGTTCGAATCCCTCATGGGCAGGAATTTGCATGGACTTTTACTTTCCAAATCGAGTCAAGACCACGTGCAGACTTGTTTACGGTGCCTGTCCCGCCCTCGTGTACACACGCACGCACAAATATCAAATTCCCACGTCCACCTTTCGAAGAAGAGTACGGTGTGGCGCGGGGAAAAAGAGAAATACTGTCGCACGCACCAGAGTGAATAGCACGGTGAAGGTTTAGCCCCGGGTCGAACTAAACTAGCTCTAGGGTTAAATTTTCTGTGTTTTTTTTTTTTTTTTTTTTAAATCGGGAAGCGGGTCCATTCCAGCAAGGTGTCCATGTCGTTATAGAAGGATTTTTGTCTTACTTTCTTCGCTTCCATTTTTATTTAATTTTGTTCTGGGGTTTCTTTTGTCCTAGTCTGGGTTAGGCCCGTAGCCGTGCGTTAAATTAACCTCGAGTTCTACATACGGGCCTACAACTCCCACCAGTCCGTGGGATGCAGACAGATAATCATAGGCGACGTGGAATACGTAAGTTTTAACTGAGACCGGCCCCCGTAGTGTAGTGGTTAGCACTTCGGACTATGGACCGGGAGACCCGTTTTCAAGTCCCATCCGAGGCAAGCGGGATTTTTCCTACCTAAGTCGGCTCCTACCCAGAGCGGGTGTGCGATGGGCCCAGTGGGGAGGCTGTTGCCACACAGCCGAGATTCACCCACTTCACGGGTGCGACTTTGGGGGTGCTTCCCTTGGTATGACACGTCTTATATGACGTGGATGATTACACGGCCGGCACCGCGGGTGCCGTAGTTCCCGGGCCTGGTTAATGCCGGGATATTTATGACAGGAAGCGTGGAATGCGGCCCTGTCCCGCAGTCCCAAACCACACGGACCCCCATAGCATCATCTTACCATCACCCTCATCTCCATCATGCATAGTAAAAACTGCCACAACCTCCAAGCCATCCGTGGATTCCACCCATTACCAGGGAGGAACACCACTGGAGCCGGCAAAGAGTTGTGGCAGCAAAAAAAAAAAGAAAAAGTTTTTAACTGAGATTTAAAGGAGAGTAGAGTAGGAGCAATGCGGAGGCAGAGTGGAGGAGAACTCCAGACAAAAAGGGGCTTGATACTGAAATTCCCTCGTGCAATACGTGACGAAAACGCATCATAACCGTGCACTCACGTCTTGTTCATGTATTCCCAGGTGCAAGTGGCGATCGCCGGCAGATGGCTGACGACATAGCCCGCTAGCACCATGCAGGAGGCCAGCAGAGTCCGGTTCCGGCTCATGATGCCCCGGCTTTCCTGCAGCAGCGACGCGCTCCACCACAGTTTCTGACTATCGTAGTGCCAGCTACTGCTGCTGTCAGATTCCTCGCTCTCCGACGGCTCCTCCGTGTAGAAGTACCAGTGAATCCTTCTGTCTGTCTGGGGGATTTTCTCGGCCGGTGAATACTGGACAGGCTGGTGTTGGACATAGAGCTTACATGATTTAGTTTGAGTGGTTTACCACGAAAGAAACCACTCGCCGTTTCCATTTGTCAGTGTTCCCTGTGATTATAATAATAATAATAATAATAATAATAGGGAGTTTCGACAAAGGCTTTCGTCGGTGGTTGGCGCTCGGAATTCCCCTTTATTTTTAGCACGACCGCTAACGCGCATGCGTTTGACCTAGCTTTATACTTCCGAGGTCAACGCCACCGAACGAGCGACCGTGGTTTCGGAGGTGAAACGGCGTTTTCAGCGAAAGCTTGTGAGGCAACTTCGGTGAGCTTTTTCACGTATTTGTACCGCATCTGTTCAATTTCTAGCAACACTAGATCATTGTATCATTCATTATTAGTGATTCCTACGCTTTTTTTTTTTTTTTTTAGCATGAAAGACGGGGTTGATCCTCGTTGCAGTATGGAATGAGGTGCTGGTTTCAGGAGTCTTCATAACTGGTAACTGGTAATGGTTTAGGGACGATTCTCTAGGAATCTTAAGCCGTTCATACTAGGCCTAATGCAGAGTTTGACCAGCATTCTTCTTCTTCTTCTGTAGACAATCCGCCTACAACATGCTGAAGATTCTGATGGTCTTGGTGATTATCATTCATCACGTTCCACACTTATTTTTTTTAGATCAAGAAAACGGAAGCCATCACGGACGAAGTGCTGATGGAGTTGATCCTGGATGACAGCCTTGACTGCTTTCACTTGGCAAGTCCTGATAGAAGGTCTCCGCAGAGATGAACAGGGGGAGAGGGCAGATTTCAGATTTCAGTTCCAAAAACACCCACGAAGCGCCGTGTGCCGAATGGCTTTGAAGGTCGGTGGCTGTGCCTGCGTCTGACGTCATCTGACCTCTTTTTCAAACCGCGGGTTCAGCGAAAGTTCAGCGTCAGCCACCGAAAAACTATGTTTGCCGAAACTCCCTAATAAGTACTTTAAGAGACGCCCTCCCTCTCGCGGGAGCTCAGGGCGCCTTACAATCAACACACACTCACCCAGAAGCACACGCAACATGCCTCCACACATACATTTAACTACAAACACATAATGTGCAGCATCATATACTGGCTGCCCCTGGCTTACACACACACACACACACACACACACACACACACACACACACACGACCAGCAAGATGATGATGTGGCAACAGTTATTGGTTGAAGCCTGTGAAGAGGTGGGTTTTCAGATTAGTTTTGAAAGATAGTTTTGTGTCTGCATATCTGATCGAAACTGGGAGATCATTCCAACAAGTCGGGCCTTGGTATGAATAACTACGCTGACCAAAGGTCTTTGTCTTGACATGAGGGACACGGAGTTTCCGAGTGTCAGCAGCAGAACGAAGTATTCGAAAAATCCAAGGGTCCGTGGGACCCGCTCTCCATATTTTTAAGAGTCATTTCGCCAATTTTGACCGTCCATGGTCTTTTTGTACGAGAAGTCTGAAAGTCAAAACCATCTGCTGTTCTTGACAAAAGCATTCCAGCATGAGAGATGTATGTGAATTGTACAGCGCGTCAGCCATAGCGAATCGCCAAAGTGAGGAACCCGCACGCTTTCCCAGTATAATTGGAGAGTCCAGAGTAGTTTACGCCAGTCAGAATCTGTCTGTCATGCACAATGGCTCAGCGGAAATGCAATGCAGCAAGTGCCTGCTGCTAGTTACAGATCGCTTTTTTTCATCAAGACTACGGGAGAGTGCGTCAAAAGCGCGCGTCCCCATCATCATTAGCTTGCTTTACGTCCTATGGCTTTTGGCCCTTAAGGACAAGTTGTTCCTGGCATGTGTCTTTGGCTGCTTGGCTGGGCGAGTGACTTTGGGGTGGATGAGGTCTGATTTGCTTAGCTTTGGGCAACGTCAGAGGATCTCTGTTTGGCTCTCAGATGCCTGGTCTGGGTTGTTTTTCAGTGCCTCGATCTGTTCTGTTATCCGTACTTTTGCCTTTGGATCATCACTGGGGTGTCCCCTCGCTCTTTGGTATTAGAACCATTTTGTCAGATCTGATCTGACGATCGCGTCGGCCAGGGTTCTCACTGGCCTATCACCAAGGGCTTGGTGTGGCCTGAGGAAGTCTACCGTCTTCAGTGAGTATCTGTTTCTCAGATCCCAGACTGGCTGGAGGCTGGCGGGCAAGCCTTCACAGCCGTTCACAATGTGGCGGACGTCTGGGGGCTGCCCACACTGGCAGAGGTCGTTACTCCATGTGTGTGCACAGCACAGCGTGCGTATTCTGCAGATGATTGCAGAGTGCCTGCGCGGGAAGAGTGGCACGTGGTTTTGGTCACCCGGGAGGTGGACCCAGCCATTTTCTTCACACAGTGCACGGAGTTTCCTCTCTCTAGAGTGTGGGCCCGCGCGTCCCCTGTTCCTTAAATATGTGCGTCAATTTAACAATTTTGTGCGTACAAATACGCACACCTGTGCGTAATCGGGAACACTGGTTTGTTGCCGTAGCTACTCGCTTGGTAGCTACGACAAAAATTGAAACATCAAGTGGTTTCTCTCGTGGTAAACCACAAGAACCGATCATGCAAGCTGTTTATATCACGCTGTTTATGCATTCAAACTCTTGCCTCTAGTAGCATACATTTTTCTGCGACATTTTAATTTTCTGGCACGGTGACAAGTGACTTATGTACCCCTTCAAAATTCTGCACACTGATTTGTAAGAAAATGATCCTTAGAGCAGTTGAAAGTGCTTCATGTTAAGAAGAGTATCATTCAAAGCATGTGGTCATGTACTGACATTCAAAAGTGCACGCGCAAATACTTCGCAGAGAATTTTCTGTGCGATCGCAACATAAAATTTCACCCCCCCAAATCAACCGGCCGTGACGTAAGAGTTTCAGATGTTTGAAATGACACACTTTCTGTGCGTCTTTCACTGATGACGTAACTGGAGTGTGTGTGTTTTTTTTTAAGTTGTTCTCTATAGATAGAGAAACAACTTTATGGGACGGGGCAGATTTTGCTTCGCGCAGCAGCAAGTTTCAGTGATACAAAACAAGACTGACGTTTCTCCACACAATACTTACTTTCACGCACACAGTGACGTAACGGAGTCATAGACACTTGACGTGCACACTATGCGGCTGCGTTCTTTTTGGCGGGAGTTGTGAGACGTGTGTGTGTGTGTGTGTGTGTGTGTGTGTGTGTGTGTGTGTGTGTGTGTGCGTGTGTGTGTGTGTGTACGGATGTAATGATGGCTATCTCCTAAACCACCTCGATGGAGGCCTTTTTACTTTGAGATAAAATAGGAATTCACCTTCCCCAGACCTACCTTTCACGATTTTTAGCCTGCCGCATTTTCAGAAGAGTTATCGCCGATTTTTAAAAAATCGGTCATGTTACGAATTTTTTCGAAAAAGTTGTTCAAATTCCTTCATTTTCTATACTTTGGAAGTTCACCCAATTACACTGCCTGTATTCGTGCTACAGCTCTGTAGCTCTGACTGGTTTTGTGTAAAAAAAATAAATAAAAAAATTCCGAGGTAGGTGTGGTTTGCACATAAGATCAAATATCTATGAAAAGACTACTGCAAATTACTTATCATCCCGGCGTTTTTGTCTAGTGTGACAACTGCACATATGACAGGAACTACTGCACTATTATAGCTTTAGCATTAAGAATAACTGAACTTTTAGATAAACGTAGCTTTTTCAAGTTTCTGCGAGAAGCACCGGTCAAAAGAGCTCCAAATATGTGATTTTAAGTACAATCCAAGGTATTCTAGTCCACGTTTCACCAGCCCTCTAGATTTTCCATATTTTATGTAAAAATCAATTCAGTCAGGGAAGTCACAAAAGCAACAGGGAAATTACAAGACATGCACAAGCATCATCTGTCATACCACCAGTGTGAGGCTGACGTCAAACGCTTAGTTCACAGACAAAATCAGCAAGTATCGTCACTGCCTCCGACATTTCACTAGCCCTCTAGATCTTCCAGATTTCATGTGAAAAATAATTCAATCGGGGAAGTCACAAAGCCAACAGGGAAATCACACGACATAAACAAGCATCCTCAGACGATCTCAGTGCTAGAGGCTGGCGTCAAATGTTTAGTTCACGGAATTGACGTCATCTCTCTCTCTCTCTCTCTCTCTCTCTCTGTATGACGACCTACTTGAGGCTAACGTCAAATGTTTAGTTCACGGAACTGACGTCTCTCTCTCTCTCTCTCTCTCTCTCTCTCTCTCTCTCTCTCTCTCTCTCTCTCTCTCTCTGGGGAGCCAGGGTGGCTGAATGGTAGAGCGTTGGACTCCCAATGCTCGGGTCGAGAGTTCGAATCCCGGCTGGGGCCAAATATTTGTGCTGGCTTTTTTCTCGTTGCTCCGTCTTTGATATCACCCTTATGTGGTGGAAAAGGACGTTAAACTCCTAAACACCCACCTACCCACCCTCTCTGTCTCTGTCTCTCTCTCCCTCTCTCTCTCTCCCCCCCCCCCAGCCCCACCCCCAGTCACGTGGCTAATCGGTCGAGGTCGTAGAGAATCTAGTGTCATTGGTAGAACTTGGAGAGGGGAGAACCGGTGTAGCATCCGGTCCGGTCCCCCCTCTGAAGTAGTCCCCCGGGGGACCAATTCGTGGCAAAAACTGCTCTATAATGGTCCCCCCCTTAGACATCCAGCCTCGTTTTCGACTGGTCCCCCTGGGCGATTTTGGTCCCCCCTCGCATCCAAAATAGGCCCCCTCTCGAACTGGTCCCCCTCTTTTCTAACCAATGTAGAGCTATGTCAGTATTTATTTTTAACTTTATTGTTACAAAACTTTATTGTCCCCAAAAGCACAGGGCCATAGGAACATTTTTTTTCTTTTTTTTCCGATTTATGTGCTTGTTGTTATTTTTGTGTGTGTGAGATATATTTGTTTGGTTGTGTTCTTGTTTCTTTCAGTTGTTTTTTTTGCATTGGTTCTTTTTTGCTGTCCACATTTCCTGTCATTTTTTTTAAACTGGAAATAGCATTTAGAGAATAACATCAAAGACCAAGTATCTAATATTTTCTATACAACGCCATAGAAAAAATATTTCTTCAAAATTAAGTAAGTGTCCATGACATGAAAACTAGTTGCCACCTTTGGCTTTCAGCGTACTTCAAGTAGACAGTCAAGACTGAGTACCAGTGTCTCAAATCATGACCCTTGAAACAACAAAAACAGCAGAAGACTAACAGTTCTCAGGCTGGTCTAAGGAGTGACACAAAAAACAGGAGCAAAGTGATGTCCAAGATTCATTATATAAATTACTCTGTCTGTTTTCAATGGGGCCGATTGCCAAACTGGCCCGTATTTCAGCCACCTAGGTTGTCGGCCTGGAGCCTCTCTTGTGAACACATACACGGGCGTGTCCAAGAGGGTGGCTGCAGCAAATATCTCAACCTCGGTGGCCCAAGTACGGAATGAATTGTCGTGTACTTATAATTATAGGCATGTTTGACACGAGTCACGTGACGTGTCAAGAAGCGTGGCGACCGTTTTCTCATCCCACAAAAAAAAAAAAAAGAAAAGAGAAAACAAATCTAAACTTTTAAAAGTGATTTAACTTCGTAGATTTGCCGTTCTATGTAGCCTATACTTTTGTTTTTTAGTGGCGACCGTTTTCTCATCCCACAAAAAAAAAGAGAAAATAAAAAAACAAAAGTATAGGCTACATAGAACGGCAAATCTACGAAGTTAAATCACTTTTAAAAGTTTAGATTTGACACTGTAACCTTGACCCAGTTCAAGATCATCTTGAATAACATCTCTGTACAAAAATGAAAATAATTATACATAAATTATAACGAAAGAGGTGTGTGTGTGTGTGTGTGTGTGTGTGTGTGTGTGCGCGTGTGTGTTTGCGTGCGTGCGTGCGTGAGTGAGTGTGCACGCGTGCGTGCGTGCGTGCATAATGTGTGTGTGTGTGTGTGTGTTTGAGAGATGGGGGGAGGAGAGAAAGTGTGGGGGGCGAGAGAGAGAGAGAGAGAGAGAGAGAGAGAGAGATCCAGAGTCACGTTTTCTACTGAGTTGACACACACTATAACAATAAAGTTAAAAATAAATACTGACATAGCTCTACATTGGTTAGAAAAGAGGGGGACCAGTTCGAGAGGGGGCCTATTTTGGATGCGAGGGGGGACCAAAATCGCCCAGGGGGACCAGTCGAAAACGAGGCTGGATGTCTAAGGGGGGACCATTATAGAGCAGTTTTTGCCACGAATTGGTCCCCCGGGGGACTGCTTCAGAGGGGGGACCGGACCGGATCCTACACCGGCAACAATAACAACAAAACAGACAAAATAAAATGAAGTTTGGAGAAACAACTTTGTAGGACGGGGCCGCCCCTCCTTGTTGTGAACTGGTGAAACCAGTTAGTGGGTCATGAAAAGTCATAAATCTCTGTTTCTTTGCGGAAAGCACTCGAAGTTAAGTCACTGAAAATTTGCACCGGCGAATGGTGTAAAAGGGTAATAATTAATTAGAGGTTACTGCATGAGAGAAGAGCCAATGAGCAACAGTGTGTGTCGCTAATGCGATCCTTGCATACCGGTGTTGTCATCCATAATTGAGTACATTACACACCGCAGCGCTCCGGAACCCAGGTAACGAGCAGACTGCATGCTTCTCAACGACGCCCTAGCAAAACGGCGTGCATGCTGCTGTAGAATCCCTCCCGCAGTACCTCACAGAGAAGCTCACTACGTATGAAACCTCCCGTTCACTTCGCTCATCTTCCGAGAAACTATTGAAAATACCCCCGTGTCAGTCTGAAAACTTACGGCCAAGTTCAGTTACTCTGCTCCCCAAATCTGGAACTCATTGCCCGTCTGCCTTAGAAGTCTCCCTACTCTGTCACAGTTCAAGGCACAGCTTAAAACCTATCTGTTTCGGCAAAGCTTTCCCCTAAAATATTTACTGTATCCTCCCCTGTATCCCACATCCGCCGTGCGTGCGTGCGTTCATGCGTGCGTGCGCGCGCGCGCGCGCGCGTGTGTGTGTGTGTGTGTGTGGCGTACTGAGTGCTTTTTGGGCAGATTTTCTGCGCTGTATAAGAACAATTTATTATTATTATTATTATTATTAGAAGCCGTGTACAGAACACTGCGAACCCCATCCATGAAATTCTTGGCATGCTGCTCCGGAGAACAGTCAAAGAGCAGCGCGAATGCTGCTCCAAGATTCCTTGGCAAAGCAGTGTGCACGCTGGTCCAGAACCCTTTATCAAACCAGAGCGCACACTGCTCTACGCCGCTTCAGTAGCCTTTTGTGAAGCAATAGGCACTCTTACCCAATTTGGAACTCGCTGCCTTCTGCCCTCCGTGATGTCCCCACACTGTCAGCCTTTAAATCACAGCTCAAAACATACCTGTTCCGTCAGTCCTTTCCATCGATAACTGTGACCCTCTGTCCATGTTCATGTGTGTGTGTGTGTGTGTGGTGTGTGTGTGTGTGTGTGGGTGTGTGCGCTCTGAGTCTGTCTTTCAGAGACGGGCGCCTTATAAATATAATAATAATGAGTATTATATAGGCGCTTTACCCAATTTCATGAATCGGCTCAAAGCGCCGCGAACTGAACCCAACACGCACGCTCACGTGAATCACACACATTCTCTCACACACCGGACATAAACACATTACAATCACGTGGTGCGAAGGGTCAGCTCAGCCATTTAAATTTCGGAATTTAGACTTGCATTTATTTTTCAAATTTGGTGGGCTGAACATTTCCAAAGCAGAGGGGGAGGAAGCCGGAGTACCCGGAGAGAACCCCCGACGATCGGCCCGAATGAACGGTGCCACATACGAGAAGGAAAAATTCTTTGCCCCGAGTGGGACTCGAACCCCTGACCTCTCGCATTGGTGACAAGTCCCTTAACCACTAGACCACCGACCGCCCCATGAATATGATATATATATATATATAATAATATGACTTATTATTATTATTATTACCCCCTATACAACGTTGTGTGTGGTTTTCGATCAGGACCCGGATGCGTACAAGCTTGTAGTACCTACCTTAACTGAGCCAGTTCGCCTGGCCCTGCCCGCTGGTGCAATAGTTTCTCTGCGTTGATTTTCAGGGTTCCCGGTTGTGGAGGAATTGTTGTTAGCGTTGAGTTGTCCCTCGCCAGAAACTGCTGCCGAAGTCTGCGATACTGTCGGGTGCATGTCTTTGTGTGTCGCGCACGTCGAACCGAGAAGCTGAAATCCTACAGCGCTGGGCTCCTGTGCAAGCGCCCGGGGAAGAACATCGTCTTCCTCTGTGCCCAGAGTCTGCGTCGGAATATTGGTCGCAGCGCTAGGTTTGCTAGCACCACCACTGCCCGAAACACTCGAGGCGGGTGGTGTCTTGCCTTGTACTTTGTCTGACGTGTCATCGGAATCATGGGCTGTCTCACCATTTGCCGTCTCCGTCAGGGTCTTCTCTGCGTTTCTATCGACAGCGCCAATCTTTGTCGTCCGGACAGCTGCCTGACTGGAGACAAAGGCGCGTTGTTTGTCCATCGACCCAACATCACCCTCACCCGTGCTCACGGAAATGCTTTTGTCTTTGCGGAATGTCACGAGTCGTTCTCCTGAGGAATCTTCTTCACAAGCCTGACTACCGTCGTCCGGTCCTTTTGGGTCACAGGACGTTGTAGACAATGGACACATTAACTGACGGGCTTTCACGTCAATTTCCGTAATGTTTTCTGGGCTGCATTCTCTTCTTTGCAAGACCTGGGTCCCTGACCACTCCTCCTCAACAGTTGCTGCACTTCTGTTAGAATCCTCTGTGTAATGGTCCCCCTTTCCGCTTCTGGACCTTCCAGATACACCGCCTGACTGAGACATCTTGTCAGCTTCCACGGTTAAGAAACCTTTCTCCGACATCACTTTGGCCTCAGCCGACGGTACTTTTGAGTGATTCCCGGTGTCATCCGCTGCGTGCTGAGAGACGAAACTGGATCCATTGCCAGCGCTCAGAACAGACGTGGGCGTTCCTCGCGCAGACACAGTGATGTCAGGCGAAACTTTGGCTACGAGAATACTTTGCACGTCAGTCAATTTCCCTGCGCTGTCGTCGACCGACGGCCTTTTGGATCGCCTTGGCTCAGACACCATGCTGGTAGCAAAGCTGTCTAACTTTGCGTTCAGGTCTGTGTTGGACTGTTTGCTGTTGTTAGTAAGGTTGGTCGGCTGGCCGACAGTTTTCCGCCTAAAGTAATGAAATATGCTGCCATTGCCCGCCCGTGCTGGCTGTTCCTGTCGACTTTCTACTGTCTGCACAGAGCTGTCACTACTTTCCTCAACGTCACTGACACTAGTTGCCACGGAAAAGACCGACGACAAGCTTTTAAATGCGGAGGTCGAAGACGCGGTTTCGCACTTTTCACTGAGGCAGCTCTTCTTATTTTCGGCGTTTGCACTGGCGCTGACCTTATTCTTTTCAGCTGACCTGCCCCCCACAGCGTCCACGTCGCTGTGGGGTTTCGCCTGCTGAATGGTCTCATCACTATCCTTCAGGAATCGTATTGCAGGCAAGGGCATGCCCTCCAGGCTGGACTCCCAGTCTTTGGCGGACAGCTCGCGTTTAGATGTGTAGTACCTGGTCAGCGTCTCCAGGGACATGACCGACTCCTCCGGCTCCTCAGCTGCCGTGGTCGTTTTGATTATGGTGAGCGTGTAGAGCCAGCACAACACGGTGGTGGTGACGACGAACACTACCCACCTTGACGTCAGGAACATGGTCACTTCCACCGAACCGGACATCCTGCAGGCGTAAAGACACAAACTGACCGTGGGGTGAAAGAGAGGAATAGAATAGCAGGCGATTTGCCGGCATGCAAGTAATCAGACAAAATTACTGAAATGTAATAATTATGCCATTGATAGAAGTGTTATAACATGTATGACTTCACGCTTTAGTGAAGTATTTGAATAACCTCTGTGATAGAGGATGCGGCTTTAACATGAACCGACAGGCTGTTCTATAATGGAGAGAGAGAGAGAGAGAGAGTGACTGACTGACTGACTGACTGACTGACTGAAACTTTTATTTTTTGAAGGATGAGATAACAGACGCACAGGTCTCTCTTACTATCTGTCCTTGCTAACTGGTCTACGGGGCAGTATAAACCTAGAACATACGGGAGACGCTGCACCTTTATGCTAATTTGTCTAACTCCCGATTTCAGAAAGGCGTAGAAAAAAAAACCCAAATAGCAATTAGAACTGAGTAAAACAAACAAGAGGGTGAGACGCGAAGAGAGATAGAGAGAGAGAGAGAGATGATGATGATGATGATGATGATGATGATGAAACGTTTTTTATTCAGGATAGAGCATTTAGGCATTACTGCCTGTCTTACAAGCTGTCCTGCTAGGGGGGAAAGGGGGAAAGAGAGAGAGAGAGGGGGGGGGGGGAGACAAACAAAAGTATCAACTATCTAAAGGAAATGAAGAAGAGAAAAATAGACATGATAAACAATCAAAACATAAGTGGCATTTGTCGATAATGTTGGCTGTATGCCAAGTAAGAACTTCAAAGTCGTCACTAACATTCGATAACATGTATATAACACATTTCTACCTACATGGTCAGATGAGCGTGTCGTGCAGAATTTGTTTGGAAGTCAGTGAATTTGGAAATGTTTTGGATACTCAGTGGTAAAGAGTTCCACATGGATGCCCCTGAGAAAGGCTAGAGAGAGAGAGAGAGAGAGAGCTCACAAATCGACGTCGCATTTCTCGTCACGACCGTCCGTCTTAACCGTGCGGAAAACGAGTGAGGTCGGAGACGCTATGATGCCAGCCAGGATCATGGCCGCAAAGGCCTGAAGTTTGGCCGTCTGTGTGTGCGTGATTTTCCACGGGTGGATGCACTGCAACAAACGTCTTAGGTGTAAGCGATATACACATGTGGAACTAGAGGGTTTGTGGGATGGTTCAGGATCGAGTCTCAAAAACATAACAGTTTACACAATATAGCTATATCCCCTCCCCCCCCCCCCCCTTCACCCGAGACATAAGACATTTTATTGGATCCCATAAAAGGGAAATTACAATGTCTGCTCCTCCTTTGATTAAGAATAAATTATCATATTCCCACAAACACTCACTCACTCTGATGTGCACACACATTCACGCACTCCCTAAACATAAAAAAACTTATATATACAAACACATTAATACAATAAATACAGAATAGTAGATTAATAACCGAA
Source organism: Batillaria attramentaria (assembly GCA_018292915.2). Lineage (NCBI taxonomy): Eukaryota > Metazoa > Mollusca > Gastropoda > Batillariidae > Batillaria > Batillaria attramentaria. Next base: position 556,679 of record JACVVK020000436.1, read on the forward strand.
AAACTCTAAAAGGTATCAGTTTCGTTTGGTTGTCCCCTCTTTTAAAAAAACCAAAAACATTTGCAGTGGTGATGGAAAACGTAGCGGTTTGAATGTGTCCGATCAGACAGCGATTAACGATGAGGAAGCATATATGGTTGGCGAACAAAATAGCAGTTGATGTTGTTTTGAGTTTTCCTACAGAAAAATATACAATCCTGTTTTTCTTCGCGTGAGCGTACGTGTTTGGGTTCAGTTCGCGACTCTTTAAAGTCTATTCAAGAGCTTGGGTCTACACAATTCACATTTATTATTATTATTATTACCTTTCTGATCAGCTCACCACGTACGAAACATCCCGCACTCTCCGCTCATCCTCAGAAAAGCTACTGAAGGTCCCCCGGGTCAGCCTCAAATCATTTGGCGAATGTTCTTTCAGTTATAGTGACCCCCCCCCCCCCCACGTTTGGAACTCCTTGCCATCTTCTCTGAGAAGCATCCCTTCCCTCCTACAGTTTAAAGCAGAACTCAAAACACATCTTTTCAAACTAGCTTTTAATCTTTAAGTTTAAACTCCACCGCCTGTATTGATGTGTGTGTGTGTGTGTGTGTGTGTGTGTGTGTGTGTGTGTGTGTGTGTGTGTGTGTTAATGCTTGTGTGTGTGTGTGTGTGTGTGTGAGGGGGGGAGGGCGGGGGGGGGGAGAGATGGAGCGTGCATTGGCTTGTGCGTATAGACTTGAAGCGCGCACATTTGTGTGTGTGTGGGGGGGGGGGGTGAAGGTGAGGGGGGGGGAGGAGGGGGGAGTGCAGGAATGAAGTATTGATTTGTGCGTATAGTAATCCGCGTGCATTTGTGTGTGTGTGTGTGTGTGTGTGTGTGTGTGTGTGTGTGTGTGTGTGTGTGTGTGTGTGTGTGATTAGGTTATGTCATACGCCAATAACTTGCTCCTGTGTGTGTGTTGTCAGCTATCGAAGCCTTACAAACATTCCAAGTGATTTTACAACTTATCCTGAAAAAAACTCGCTTAAGCCGAACTGCAGGGTAATTTCTCGGGAAAGGTTTGGCTTATCCGAACTCGGATGTGCACAAACTCGAATAAGCGAAACGATTTTTCATTCCTCGGGCGAGTTCGGCTTAAACGTGTTCGACTGTACCACCACTACTACTGCTACTACTACCACCACTACTACCACTACTACTACTAGATCTACTACTGCTACTACTACTGCTGCTGCTGCTATTCCTCCGCGCTCTCACCCTTTTTGTTTGTTTTACTTACTTCTAATTGTTATTTTTTTCTACTCCCCTTTGTAATCGGGAGTTCGACAAATTAGCACGAAGGTGCAGCGTCTCCCGCATGTCCTAGGTTTATACTGCCCCGTAGACCAGTTTGCATCATATGTCCAACACTACTTCCACCCTCCCCCCAACACCCCCCACCCCTCCCCCAAGTAGTGCAGGCAGAATGAGCCGCGAATTAGTTTTTGCTGCTTGTGCGACGTTAAAGATCTAAGCTCCCAACGAAACGCTTTCCGAAGTGTGAAAAAAATGTACAGAGCCGACCGTGCAAGTACAGTCAACTCTGGCACAGTTGCAGAGTTTTCAGCGTCCCTGAAACCCTAATAAAAGCCAAGGGCAGCCTGATTTCACAGCTCAGTTTGCGTTTTTACACTGAGCAAGAAAGATCGTGCAGCATTCAACATCCGCTAGACACTGTAGCGATGTGTCTCGCTCACTGATCAAAAGCCAAATAATAGAGAACTCTCGTAGCACTTCGTTGCGCCACGAACTTCGTTGCGTGTGCGTACTACGTCATCAGACTGTGCGTATATGTTGCGCTCTACGACGCCCCATGCCGTAGCGAAACGAAACAGAGTTCACGAAGGATGCTGATTTTACTGATTCCAACGAAGTTGACTTCTGAGGTATGTATGTTACTTTTAGTTCGATTTTCTCAGACAAAAAAATGTGTTTTTGTAAAGATTGACCTATATTCTTTTAAAATACCACTGCATTCTGCCTCTTTTGGAAGAAAACTAGGTTAAATTTGCTTCAGAACAAGATGGCCAAATAGCACTGGAATCCAATATGGCGGCGACCATGCTTTCACTCGAATCGACTTTTCATGCAATGTTTTTACCTGTTTTTATGCACAGACTATTTTGCTGTGTATTTTATGCTGTTTGGTTAGGGATTGTAACTGCTAAATGTGTGTTTTGATTTTTTTTATTTTTTTTTTGCTGATTTCCTTTTGTGTTCATCTTTTCTTTCTTGTTCCCAACACTAGTTTGTTTAATCGTAAGGCTTGACGGCTCAACCGAAACCATTCAAATTCAGATATGTGCTTGCCAGTTTTCAGCAGGGGTTTGGTAACACTCAAGTCAAAGTGAAAGTTGAATTGAATATAATAAGCAAATTTTATTTGCTAAGAAAAGTGAAACTCCACTGTCGTTATTTGGGGTGTGTATGTGGTGGGACACTACTAGAATCTGTATCCTAATCTGCAAATAGGGGTGGTCCTCTTGATTTTTTCTAGAGAAGTCAGAGGTCGTTCAAAACCTAATCTGTGTCTAGTCTTCTTGGCTGACTGTTGTCTTAGTCTTATCCTGTCCTCTGTGCTGACAAGCACCCTTTTTAAGTTGTTTCTCTATAGAGAAACAACTTTATGAGACGGGGCAGATTTTGCTGCGCGCAGCAGCAAGTTTCAGTGATACAAAACAAGACTGTGACGTTTCTCCACACAATAATACTTTCACGCACATAGTGACGTAACGAAACCTGCGTCATAGACACTTGACGTGCACACTATGCTGCTGCGTTCTTTTTGGCGGGAGTTGTGAGACGTGTGTCTGTGTGTGTGTGTGTGTGTGTGTGTGTGTGTGTGTGTGTGGAAGGATGTAATGATGGCTATCTCCTAAACCAACTCGATGGAGGCCTTTTTACTTTGAGATAAAATGGGAAATCATCTTCTCCAGACCTACCTTTCACGATTTTTAGCCTGCCGCATTTTCAGAAGAGTTATCGCCGATTTTAAAAAATCGGTCGTGTTACGAATTTTTTTCGAAAAGTTGTTCAAATTCCTTCATTTTCTAGACTTTGGAAGTTCACCCAATCACACTGCCTGTATTCGTGCTACAGCTCTGTAGCTCTGACTGGTTTTGTGTAAAAAAAAAATATTTTCGAGGTTGGGGTGGTTTGCACATAAGATCAAATATCTATGAAAAGACTACTGCAAATTACTTATCATCCCGGCGTTTTTGTCTAGTGTGACAACTGCACATATGACAGGAACTACTGCACTATTATAGCTTTAGCATTTAGAATAACTGAACTTTTAGATAAACATAACTTTTTCAAGTTTCTGCGAAAAGCACCGGTCAAAAGAGTTCCAAAATTTCGATTTCATAAGTACAATACAAGGTATTCTAGTCCATGTTTCACCAGCCCTCTAGATCTTCCAGATTTTATGTAAAAATTAATTCAGCCAGGGAAGTCACAAAAGCAACAGGGAAATTACAAGACATGCACAAGCATCACCTGTCATACCACCAGTGTGAAGCTGACGTCAAACGCTTAGTTCACAGACAAAATAAGCAAGTATCGTCACTGCCTCCGACATTTCACCAGCCCTCTAGATCTTCCAGATTTCATGTGAAAAATAATTCAATCGGGGAAGCCACAAAGCCAACAGGGAAATCACAAGACATTTATAAACAAGCTTCCTCAGACGATCGCAGTGCTAGAGGCTGACGTCAAAATGTTTAGTTCGCGGAACTGACGTCATCTTTCCGCCTGTGTATGACGACCTGCCTGAGGCTGACGTCAAATGTTTAGTTCACGGAACTGACGTCTCTCTCTCTCTCTCTCTCTCTCTCTCTCTCTCTCTCTCTCTCTGGGGAGCCAGGGTAGCCGAATGGTAGAGCGTTGGACTTTCAATGCTCGGGTCGAGAGTCCGAATCCCGGCTTGGGCCAAATATTTGTGCTGGCCTTTCTCTCGTTGCCCCGTCTTTGATATCACCCTTACGTGGTGGAAAAGGACGTTAAACTCCTAAACACCCACCCACCCACACTCTCTCTCTCTCTCTCTCTCTCGCTCTCCCCCCACCCGGCCCCACCCCCAGTCACGTGACTAATCGGTCGAGGTCGTAGAGGATCTAGTGTCATTGGTAGAACATGGAGAGGGGAGAACCGGCATAAATAACAACAAAACAGACAAAATAAAATGAAATTTGGAGAAACAACTTTGTAGGACGGGGCCGTTCCTCCTTGTTTTAAATTCATTTTCAGGATGGCTGCTGACTTTGACGCCAATCTGTCTTGGGATCTGACCACTGAAGCTGACAAACTGGATACGTGGGGCTTTGATCTGGACTCTCGCCAATCCAGTCATCGTAACGTGGACATCGCATTGTCCTATGACTGGCTGCATCCTTCCCAGCAGCAGGATCCCCTTGTTGACACTTTTGATTTGAGAGATCTTTCCGATTCATATATCAAGAAATATTTTCGATTTTATTCTGCGGCGGACATCGAGATGTTGGCAGACCAGCTGCAGATGCCAGGGGTAATGTTTGGAGCCAACGGAGTTAAGGCATCAGGTAATCTTGAATAGATCTATTAATAAGTATTATACAATTACCACTTCTACCAAAAAACAAAAAAAAGGCATGGCCTTTTATTCCCAAAACTAGTCTCAACTACAGCTTCATTTTTTTACATCCTTACAATGCTACATCAAAATTTGCCGCTGTTTAACTAATATCCAAAAGCGCTCACGTCTTTTTGGATTTGATAAAATTGAAGTAAGTGGCCTTTTGATCTATCTAGTGTTATGAAGCTATCCCCTACCAATTCAAAGTTCGTAGAATATTCGGTTTGTTTATCGGAAGTAGTGGTAAAACTATCTCCACGATGTGGAGAGTTCCAGTTGCTGCTTATCGCCCTTGAGCAAACGAACAGAAGTTCGTCTGCCTACGAGATATACAAATCAACCTTTCGTTGCGCGGCCGCTGCGCGGTTTCGTAGTCTTGCGCAACACTCCCAACGCAGCGAAGTTCGTTGCGCAACGAAGTGCTACGAGAGTTCACTATTGTCACGCCAAACTCGTGCTCTGGTTTTATAAGGGTCCCCAAAGCGCTGAAAACTCTGCAACTGTGAGAGAGTTGCCTGGCTTATGCACAGTCGAAGGAGTCGCAGTTTAAAAAAAAAACACACACACACACAATGTTTGCGGCTTTTCGCTGAGATTGCAGACCTTTAAGCCTTAAAACCTCACTCACTCACTCACTCACTCACCCTCATGTAGCGGTCGATAGCATGCATGATGAGAAAGCAAGACGACAGCGTGATGGAGAACTCATCAATAAAATGGTAGACCTTGCAGGACAAGTCAGACCAGTGGTGATATTCAAGCATCACCTCGGCTATCTGCCCAGGAATGAGGACGAGACAGTCGACCATGTCAGACCACAGCACCCACTCAGTGATCGCCGTGAAGGTGTTCCTTGTTCGCCAGAGGAACCAGAACACGAAGATGGCTGTGCCGTTCAATGTGACGTTGACCACCTGCCATGGGGCGAAGAATATCAAGAACTAGCCTTTGTGACCTTTACGTATCACGTATGACCTTGACCTTTATGACCTTGACCTTTATGACCTTGACCGTTATGACCTTGACCTTTATGGCCCTGGGAGTGTGTATTCGGATTTGGACTCTTCAAATTGAAGTCTTCAGATCACTAGGAGCCACTTCAAGCCACTAAAACGCAAGCTGCAAGGCGTCGGCCCTATCTGCAGCGGTCTCGGGCATGGCGGACACAGCCCACGCCTCGCAGCTTGCGTAATAGTGGCTTGAAGTGGCTGCTATCGGTGTGCAGTGGCGCGTTCTTTTTCATACGGGGAGCCGGGGTGGTCGAATGGTAGAGCGTGGGACTTCTAATGCTCGGGTCGTGAGTTCGATCCCGGCTGGGGCCAAATATTTGTGCTGGCTTTTTCATCGTTGCCCCGTCTTTGATATCACCCTATGTGGTGGAAAAGGACGTTAATCCCCCAAACACCCACCCACCCTCTTTTTCATACGTCTTATCATATAGTGGGCAGGGGTTGGTCGAGGTCGGGATCTTAACACATTATCGTACAGTACACGAGTACCTCACGTTTTGGCATTGTATGTAATAATGATAATAATCGCATTAATATAGGCTCTATATCCCAAATATTTGGCTCAAAGCGCTGCGAGCTAAACTCAACACGCACGCTCACGTGAATCACACGCATTGTCTCACACATTGGACATGAACACATTACAATCACGTGGTGCGAAGGGCCAGGGGCCGTGGTCACGACGCGAACGCAAATTTCTTTGCGCAAATGGGTTGCGGATCGTAAGTTCGTACGTGGCTACGTGAAAACTATCTCTTCCGCTAGTTGGCCGGTCACGACGCGCACTTACTGGAAACGGTGTCACGTACGGGTTATTTTTAGATAGGTGTGGGACCCCTGGGATTCCCACGGAAAACACCATCACGTGACCTGCACAAATTCTCCTTCCAGCGTGAAGCGTGAAAGAGTAGAGGGGGTGTGTTCAGTACGCGTTCCCTACAGAATTTTTGATCGAGTCATGTTTATCTGCCGTAGCGTCAGGTTAAATGCGTGGCATGTATGTGGAGAGTGTGATCAGGAGAGCATGCAGGTCGCATATAGACCGCTTCCTAGCAGTCTCTATCTCAACATTGGACGGACTACAACCAGTAGAAGCATTTACTGCACGTACAAACCGTATGTAGCAGGGTCACTGGCAAGAAAACCAACGGAATGAACCTCAAAGAACAACGAAAAACGAAAGAGGAGAGGATAACATCAACAAAACTCTCCACATACATGCCACGCATTTAACCTGACTTGCTACGGCAGAGAAACATGACTCGACCATAACTCTGAATTCGGAACCCGCACATTTCGGGTCCACAACACAATGAACTGATGAGACCTGCATTGACAGGCATACGATCAAAACGGTGGTGGCTGATCAGTGAGGACTGACCGAGTGCGTTCAGCACGGAACTAGTCCGAAACACACACAACAAATGTTAACCCACAAAAAGGAAACAAATCAACCCACGATGTGTGTAAAGCCGGCCATACAGGCCTTTGCATTGCAGGGTGCGTAAGGAACTGAACGCGCCCCCTCTACACTCAAGTCGTCCTACAGCAGATCGCACAATTCCTGCAGGTCTCTCCTCCTAAATCTAAACCTTTGAAGCATGTCCACATCGTCGTACAAGTCAAAAGGGTTAGTACGATCGCGGAACACCCTTTCCCGTCGCAATGCTCTTCTCATTTGCAGTTCAGGTAAATCAAGCGGGCCGCCGGGCCATTTTTCAGATTTACGCAAAGGCTACGGCACCTTTCCGACACCCTCCTAGGTGGTGTACAATACGCAAGGGTTTCCGAGCGGCCGTAACTCTGCGCAAACGTCATGACCACCCAATTTTATCACAAATCGTAAGTTACGGACCCTCGCGTGCGTAAATCGGTGGCGGAAAAGTTACGAACGCGTCGTGACCACGGCCCCAGGGCAGCAATTTAAGTTTCGGAATTGCATTTATTTTTGAATTTCGTGTGCTGAACATTTCCATAGCGGGAGGGGGGGGGGGGGGCAGCCGGAGTACCCGATGAGAACCCCCGACGGTCGGATGACCCAACGAACGGTGCAACATACGAGAAAGAAATTCTTCGCCCCGAGTGGGACTCGAACCTGACCTCTCGCATTGGTGACTAAGTCTTAACCACTAGACCACCGACCGCCCCTACAGGGATGTCACTGGAGTTTGAAACCTATAGGACAAATGTCCTGGAAGGTGGCAGATGAATAGGACATTTGTCCTGAATTGGAACGAAACAATAGAACATTCTGGCGCGCGACAATAAAGCATTGTAAAACAGGAACCACATAAACACAGGTCAGGGTTAAACTCTTTGCCAATCAGAGGGCTTCTTTTAGGGAATACCACATACCACACGTCACTCGCTTTGCGTGCGTGCAACTAAAAATATTCTCTGCGCAAGCGAGCAAGCTCCCCGAGTAGCGCAAGGCGGCAGCCCTCACTCGGAAAAATGTCACTGGTTTGTCCGCGATCAACAGAAACGCAATCGGACATATGACCTCCTCTTGAAATAAACAATCGGACATCTGTCCTGCTGGACAGTTTTTTCATCGGACATTTGGCCAAGTCTATCGGTCATTCAATTCAATTCAATTCAATTCAATATAACTTTATTGTCAGTCGATGGCAGAAAATTTTCTTCTGGCTCGCACACACACACACACACACACACACACACACACACACACACACACACACACACACACACACACGCACCCCTACATTAATTTATCTAGACATATAAATCCATACATATTAAACACAGATCCTAAAATAATGTGTGATGTCTAAGTCTAATACTATGCTACTAAACTAAGAAGTCTAAGCTAAAAGATGGCAAGGGCATAGCGGACATGACACAGCTGAGGAGCAAGCACAGTTATGAAAATCTCAATAAATAACATCTATACATACTGGGGACGGGCAGTAAACACAGTCATGAGTTTAAAATGGATACTGCTGAGGGAATGAAAGATTTCTTAAACAAATTTTTCCTCGCTCATAGTCCTGTGTCCGGGCACCAGTGACATCCCCGCCCCTATGTGAAAATCAAGCAAGAGTAGTGGGTTCCTTGACAGTCTTTACTGCAGCAAACACAACTACACAAGTAGAATCAAAATGCAACACTCCCGCTGAGGCAAATTTAAATCCTTAAAACATGCAAATAAAAGCGACATAAAAGGGACAGAAACCACTTAACTTTCACGAAGGACGGCACAGGTCAACGTTTCGGCTTTCGCCTTCTTCAGGACATAAACAAATGGGACATAACTTCAACAAACAAACAAAGGTAACTCTGCGGACGTACTGACATACACGGCGCGGGGGAAAAAAAAAAAACGGTGGGCGAGAAAAGGACCAGAAAAAAATGTAAAAATATCACAACACCCATCCTTCGGTGACAAAAGACAATGGACTGTGTGTGAAAAAAAAATGTGGGGCAGAAAAGAACAAAAAAGAATAGTGAAAATTAGCAATCACAACACCACAATTACCGTTTCCTTAAAACATGATTTTTTTTTCTAACCCCAAACTTACTTCGTAGAAAATAGAAAAGCACGTTAAACTCCCAAACACCCACCCACCCACCCACTCATCCTCGTAGAAAATGAGTTCAGAGTAAAGTCCCATTACCGTGGTAAGAGAAATTCGGGCTGCTCTCCTATTGTGTGTGTGTGGGGGGGGGGGGGGGTGCGTCGCCCACTTTTCCTTTCCCTTTTTCCTGCATGCACGGTGTGTGATCGTTTACCATTGCGCGGCCCCTCCCATGTGGAATGAGATCTGTAACGCGCAGGCTTGATGTTTTGTGCGTGCGTGTGTATGCTAAGGCGAGACAGGGTGGGTGGGTGTTTGGAAGTTTAACGTCCTTTTCCACCACATAAGGGTGATATCAAAGACGGGGCAACGATGAAAAAGCCAGCACAATATTTGGCCCCAGCCGGGGTTCGAACTCACAAGGCGAGACAGGCATCGTAAAGAAGTCTGCACATGAATGTGGCTCGATGTGGCAAGGGGGAAAAATCCCATCAAATTCCTGCCCACCAGGGAATCGTATCTCGGGATCCGTAACGGACGCTTGAACCACTGGACCAAATCCCCTGTTAGCCCAACAACAAGAACAACAACAACAACAACAGATATATTGTAATGCAGTTTTGACTGCGAACCCTCTTCAGGCACAGTATATGGTGAAAAAGGACGTTAAAATCCCAAACACACACCCCCAACCCTCTTCAGGCAGGGCTGTTTGTCACAGAATGGGAACATGATCTACGTACCAGGAGTGGGTTGGTGGGTGTTTGGGGGTTTAACGTCCTTTTCCACCACATAGGGTGATATCAAAGACGGGGCAACGATGAAAAAGCCAGCACAAATATTTGGCCCCAGCCGGGATCGAACTCACGACCCGAGCATTAGAAGTCCAACGCTCTAAGGTGGGTTGGGGGAACTTCGGCACCCTTGCGGTTCGGGGGAAATTCGTCACCCCAAGTTTCTTCTATAATTCAATGCACTTACTAAGCTTTCATCCTTCCAAATAGGCTCTCCCAAGTAACTACAAGATTCCAAACGATAGATGGAACGACCAGTGAAAATACTTGGTACAGCCAGACGCGTCAAATGATCGCATTCTGACTTGACTGCTTTTCTCGTCTGCTTCATAACTTCACGTGTCTTTTCTCGTCTGCTTCATAACTTCACGTGTCTTTTGCCGGTAAAGTCCCAACTATCTTTGTATAGTCTTATTTTTATGTTTTTGAATGAAATCAAATATATTAAGGGTCTTAAACATAAACATGACTTTATTTTAAAGTTTAAATGTTTCTTTAGCGATGGCACACATCAAAACACTGCATAAACACGAAATTACTGAGGTTGACGAAGTTCCCCCGACCAAAAATGTATATGGGGGAAATCCGTCACCATCAACAGGGGAAATTCGTTTTAAGAGTAAGCTAAGAAGTTGAAATATTCTAACACTAAAATAGCCTTCCAGGATGGTTCTACCATAGACACACTCACATTCCCAGACTGGTCGATTTGCTTAGCTTAATGAATACACACAAAAATAACCTCTTGTTTTAAGCTCAGTTTTGCCTGAAACAGTCTTCTTCATTCAGAGAGAGAGAGAGAGAGAGAGAGAGAGAGAGAGTTGTTTAATCACACATGTTAGATAAAAATAAAGAAGAAATCTGACCTACAGTTTGTAGCACATCACATTTAAGGCACTGAAACCATGAAAACAAATACTCTCAAGCCTAGTGACGAAGTTCCCCAGGTGGTGCCGAAGTTCCCCCGAAGGGGGTGACGAAGTTCCCCCGAAGGTGTCGAAGTTCCCCCAAACACACTCACTTGTTCTCAGAACGATTTTCAATGCACATTTATGAGGTTAAAGTCGCAGTTTCATTGAAAGCAGGTCTGCGATTGGTTAAAGTATCCGTTGGCATTAAGCATGTTTCTCTCACGTGAACACGAAAAGGCGGGCAGCATGTTAAGTCAACACGCTAGTGGACGAATGCACGCAGTGCCGAAGTTCCCCCAACCCACCTTACCATTCGACCACCCGGGCTCCCCTCGCCTGTTAGCCCAACAACAACAACAACGACAGATATATTGTAATGCAGTTTTGACTGCGAACCCTCTTCAGGCACAGTATATGGTGAAAAAGGACGTTAAAATCCCAAACACCCACCCCCAACCCTCTTCAGGCAGGGCGGTTTGTCACAGAATGGGAACATGATCTACGTACCAGGAGAATGCCAAGGACGGCAACAACCGTCACTTCCTCCCCAGACAACAGATGCACATGCGTGAATATGCTGCTGTTGCCTATGCGTAAAGTTGAGTTCTCCTCAAGTGGCGAGGCCGAAGCTTGTACACGGCTTGGTCCTTGTACCGTGTGATCCTCGTGGTCTGGTGTTGGTTGGATACTGCTCGCCTGCACGCTGACCAGGAATCTGTCTTCACACAGTGATGTCATCACAGCCAGTAAGAGAACTGAACGGTTGATCAACATGGAGGTCATGGTCTTGCGGTATCGGTGAAAAAAAGAGAGAGAAAAAAAAAACAACACGACAGCTGTTCCGTGGAGTCGATTTTGTTGCAAAGTTTCCGCGGAGACAAAAAAAAATAGAGTAGGTTATTTGCATAAGTAATGAGGTGCTATCGCTGGACGGCTAATGTAAATGGCTAACTGTCTCTCCTACCCCGTTCGGAGTAAACGCAGCAGAGCAAAGGCAAAAACAAGCTGGTGTGAAGCGACTGCCCAAGCAAGTCCACAAACTCCGCCCGTCCTCACTGAGCGGGCCTCAAAATCTGACGCGAGTGACTGAGAGATTTTCGTTTCTTGAGTCAGCACTGGACCATCGGCTAGACGCAAAGGCGGGTGACAAGTTATTCACAGGAACAGTTCTACTGATTTTGCGGACGAAACACTGTGCATTGCACTGCACTCTTGCTGCACTGCACTTCCAGTATGAAATCTATCTGGTCCGGTCCTTGTTTCAAAGCGGTGTCCTGACGGCTGTCAAAACTTCATACAGACGACGATCCGACTATCAGGGGAAAAAAGAACACGAAGACAATGACGTCATTCCGTAGTTACGTCACAGTTTGTTCCTTGAAAACTTTGTATTGTCGCGTTCGTGTTGCAGTGACGTCACTTGTTCTATGCGTGGTCCTATTTCGTGACCTCATTTTTGACGGGTGCCAGGCACAGAGTTTCTTCAGTTCATTTTCACTGGTGTCAGGTGTCGTAGGAGGCAGGTTTATTTTTCTTTTTCTTTTTTGAGCCTGAAAAAAATCTAAGGAAACTGGAAAGTTTTCAAATAGCTTTTATAATAATTACCTGTTTGTGGATCAGGCCTCAGACTGTTTGCACACACTCTCTCTCGCTCTCTCTCTCTCTCTCTCTCTCCCGAATGTGATAATATTACCATCAACACTTCATATTTTTAAAATTCTTTTATTAGTAACATAACTGCCCGTTTCCAACTGTAATTTCTCTCTCTCTCTCTCTCTCTCTCTCTCACACACACACACACACACACACACACACACACACACACACACACACACACACACATCTTCAAAAAAGTGCAGTGACAATATCCATATGATAGTGAATGCCCCTGGTGATCGATCAAAAACAAAGTTAGGTAAACCACAGGATTCCCCCCCCCCTCCTCCCCCCTCCCCCATCCCATTATCTCCCTCTTTCTTCGCCTCCTGTCCAGATCCATTCCAACTGTTCTTAAGTTTTCCAACTCACATTACCTCCCCAACCCCCCTCCCCCGCCCCTTCAAGTCCACTTCCCATAGCCCGATCACGACACACGCGAGGTCCTAAACCAGGATGGGTAAACGCCCTTGCTTCGTGATACGCTGTGCGGGTTGTGATACATATGTAAAAATACACTATCTTGCTATTTAGGCTTGTGTCTGACAAAGTATAAGCTTGTTCGGCATATTTTATGCATCTAATACACTCTCAGTGATTGGCGCACGTACATGTAGCAGCTGAAGCTCGAAAATTGGCGGTAAGTGGACATAATTTGACGAAATAGGCGAGGTTTTAGTGTGCAAACTTCGATCGACCGCGAGGCCCATCCATCGCGGCCGATTCTGGTGCTCAAAAGCATCCACACCGCACCAAAATACGCTTCTCGAGATATCTAATGGTTAAAGTGTAGTAGCTGCATAAAAATGTGCCGCACAAACCTAAACTTTGTCAGATACAAGCCTACATAGCAAGCTAGTGTGTTTTTGCCTGCGTATCACCACCCGCACAGCGTATCACAAAGCAAGGGCGTTTACCCAAACAGTTGAAACACATAATTATCACTGCCGATGAATCACTTTGGCACTCGGCTAAAAATTAATCAGTTAAAAATGACGTCGGTATAACGAAGTCCGAACGATTCTGCCGAAATATATAATACGAGTGAGTATATACAATCCGCTATTCTGAATGTTTCCCGCTCATTAATGAGTCTTGCAACGTTCATTCCAACGTGCAGATTATTCACGCAGTAAGACGCTAAGAACCTGCTTAAAGACTCAATAGGTCTGACAGGCATACAACAACGTGTACAAAACTTTTGCACGAATATGCATTATCTGTGCATCAGAATCAGTCACTCTGGTCACAATAATTATAAGCATCTGAGAAGATTGTGGTGACTCAGCGTATAAGTTGTTCTAGAAGTGTACCGCGTACTGAGCAGACGACATTATTTGGTTGCGGACTGAGGACCAGCTAGACGGCGCTGATTGGTAGTTAATTGTATAAGTTTGTCTAGTTCTAGTCTGTTCAGGAATGAAGTACAGTCTTCACAAAAAGTCAAGGACCAATCAACATAATGGGTGACAGGTTCAATAAATCAGAAAAAATAAACGAATAAGATTTTTCCCGTAAAATTCGGTAGCAAGGTTAAGGGATAATTAGTGAACATGGCGACCACTGTGTGGATGGCACGTGCGCGTCACACAGCATGCTTGGCGCGTTTGAAAATCTGCAATTTCGGCAAAACTAGACCGAGTTTCAGTGTTCAGTGAGCGATACCTGGGGCTTTCTGCAAGGCAAAAGTGAGATGCAGGTCAAAGAATGCATCCCTGGTTATGAATTGTGCTCATTTGTTTGCCTTCATAAGCCGCCGTTTCAGCGATGTTCAGCACTACACCAGCATGCCACCACGAGAAAAGTTGAATGATATTTGCAAGTGGTCCTTAACCTTTTGTGAAGGCTGTATGTGCTCAAAGAAAATCGCATTTCTCTCATATTAGAAGACAACAAAGTCACGAAAACGGTCGCAATGGCCAACTGAAACACCCTTCTCTCTGGCAAACAGCCTTAAGCCGGCTCTTAACTGGACACTGCGGAGCGCCACAGTGCTGTCCACAGTTGTGACACAGTTGTGATTTTGGGGGTTTCTGCCGCTGTGGCGTCATCACAGCAACCTGGACTTCAAATAGCCACAACTGTGACTGTGGTTTCCACAACAGATTCTGATTGTCTGTACTACGTCACTCGGCGTGCAAACCGTGCATGGCGGACTCGGACAGTGCATCTTCAATCGGTTTGTCACCGAGCACAGCTGTGTTCAGTTTTGTAGTTAGTAGACACACCGAGCGCAACGACTGTGATGTGCACATGTGTGTTTCACGCGCTGTGCCCAGTTAAGAGCAGGCTTTTCAGCTTGAAAGCGGCAGTGTTCCGACTCAGCGGCGTTGCGAACATAGTGGATTGACATCTCACATCGCTTACATAATTATTATCACTCCCTGTTGCCAGGTTTAATGGAAAAATAAAGTGGGTTTGCTCCCTTTAGAATGGAACATTCCAGCGTACATGAAGGCCCTCGTCCACATATAACCAGCGTTCTCTCCCTTGCAGCGTTCACCGCTTAAAGTCCCATTTTAAAGTCATTTAGAAAATGCCGTTGTAGTCACCATTTCACTTCCTTGCTTTCAGGAAGGTTCCTGACAGCATGGAACGAAAGTTGTTCTCCAAGTCCGACAGCCATCGTTCCAGTTCTTCCAGGAGTAAAAAATAAAAAAAGGTAAAAGACGAAGTGACAAAACAAATTATTGACTTATCAGGTTTAGCCACCGCTGGCTTTTTGATCCATTCAAAACGTGCACTTTGAATCTTGAAGGAAAAAAGGGAACAAAAACAGTACATCACAAATACCAACTACATCAACGACAAAATAACTAACCATCAGGTCAGAGTTAATAAAGCATTTGCTGGCCTCATGAAAGATCTTCAGTCTCAACAAAAAGCCGCTAACAGTTTCTCTTTTTGTTTTTTAAAGTGTGTGTGTGTGCTTTTTTTTTTTTTACTGCGACTCCTGCTACTTTGCATAATGCAGTCAACTCTGTCACAGTTACAGAGTTTTCAGCGCTTTGAAGACCCTACTAAAACCAGAGTGACTTCATTGTGCTTTTGGTCAGTGAGCGAGACACATCGCTACACATACGTGCCTAGCTGCACGAGAAGACTAGCCACTGCGATCTTTCTCGCTCAGTGTCAAAACGCAAAATGAGCTGTGAAATCAGGCTGCCTGCGACTTTTATAGGTTTCATGGACGCTGAAAACTTTGTAACTGTGACAGAGTTGACTGTACATTTTGCACAGTCGGAGAGTTTAGAGGGACGCTGAAAATTTTGTAACTGTGACAGAGTTGACTGTGCATTTTGCACAGTAGGATAGTTGTTTTTTTTAACACGCTGTGACTTTTTCTTGAGATTCCAGACCTTTAAAATCTTCGGTTTGTCAGTTGGGCCATGGTTCGATATGCAATAGGCCCTAGTCGACATGGTGGAGTGGGTCGGTCCACTGCTTTCGCATTTCGTGCGACCCATACCCTAGGACACGAGTTGTTGTTTGTGTGTTTGTTTTTTTGTGAAAAAGTTTTTTTTTTCCTGTAGAAACACTGCTTATTTTATTGTCGATTTTTTTCGGCTATTTTGTAAGATTTTGCCAACCATATCTGCTTTCTCATCGTAAATAGCTGTCTGATCGGACACCTTCAAATCATCACGCTATACCCCGTGATGCAGTAACATCAAAAAACGTACACATCGTCCTTCTCCCAGACGATTTTCAGATCCCCGGCGTTGTGGAAGTGCCTGTCGTGCCAACTGTGTGGACGTATCTGATGCTGCTCCTGCAGGTTGGGAGAATCTGGGGGAGACAATCGACTCCAACGAGCTGCATCCTCGCTGGCGCTGCGAGCGAATTGAGACACTCGCAGAGGCCTGGTCACGTGCAAAGGAGCGACCCCGTATTTTTTCAGATCGTTGTCCAGAAACGCGTTCTCCCCCCGGGACAAGTAGGTGCCGTCAAGAGTGACCTCAGATCGACTGCCCAGGTCATCGTCCATGGAAAAACTGTACCCTGAATTCGGCCGGCTCCTTTTCCCGGTGCTTTCGTCATCTCCGGGGACGGTTAGAAGGGAGATCACTCCGCTGCCCCTCTCGTCCTTCCTGTCGGAAGAGTTACCGCTGACTTCGTCCACGTCGGTGACGCTTTCGCTCAGTCCCTCCTGGCTCTGACTGGTCGACTTGCGTTTGGCGTTGGGGTCCTTTTGGCCTGATTTCGGAATCCGGATGCGTTCTTTCCACCTGATCCTGATTTCGACAGCGGTATAGAGAATCATACCGACGACCAGGAAGCCGAGAGCGATGGCCAGCTTGGTGGACACGCAGAGAAAACTGTGGTAGGAGAAGATAAGAGTGTAGCCGACCGCTCTCCATGTCTGGTAGTTGGCGAAAGCTGGCTCCTTCCGGTCATAGAAGATGACGGCGAGCATGGCTGCAAGAGAACACACACAAAAATCATTCATTTTTTCCTGACTTCCTCGCCCAGCACCAACTGACACCATCCCAACACTAGCTTTCAGTCTGTGTCTGCCAAATGCCCTGAAAACACCATTCCAACACTTACATTTATTCTGTGTCTGCCAAATGCTCTCTGACACAATCCCAACACTCACAGTTAGTCTGTGTCTGCCAAATGCCCTGAAACACCACCCTAACACTCACAGTTAGCCTGTGTCTGCCAAATGTCCTGAAAACACCACCCCAACACTCACAGTTAGTCTGTGTCTGCCAGATGCCCTGAAACACCATCCCAACACTCACAGTTAGTCTGTATCTGCCAAATGCCCTGAAACACCACCCCAACACTCACAGTTAGTCTGTGTCTGCCAAATGCCCTGACAACACCACCCCAACAGTCACAATTATTCTGTGTCTGCCAAATGCCCTCTGACACCATCCCAGCACTCACAGTTAGTCTGTGTCTGCCAAATGCCCTCGGACACGCCCCAGACGGCAGGGAAGATGAAGATGAGCTCCTCTTCGCTGCGTTCTGGAATCCAGTTCAGAAGCACGGCCAGCAGGGCTGCGTTCACGGAGGCTGCCAGGGCAAACAGCGGGTAGCGACCAGTCAGGCGAGCCAGGCGACTGAACACTAGCACGAAAAACGCCGTCACCGCGCCGTAGGAAGCCATGACAAAACCAACTTTGTGGATGCCGATAGGACAGCTGATGTAGGACTGCAAGCAAGGAGTTGCAAGTTACAAGAAGAAGGCTGAAAGAGCGAGAAAGAGGGTGCTATTTTGTGGTGGAATAAGACGTTGGGAAGCCACGACAAAACCAACTTTGTGAATCCCAATAGGACAGCTGATGTAGGACTGCAAACAAAGGGTTTGAAGTTACGAGAAAAAGGCTGAGAGAGGGAGGGAGGGGGGTTGTTATTTTGTGGTGGAAAAGGACGTTAAATCCTCAAACACACACCACTGATTTGCGGTTGTTTGATTGAACAGTTTCCACGACGAAATCTCTCTCTCATCGACCGGCCACCGTAGTGAAGTGGTTATACCATGGACCGTGAGACCCGGGTTCGAATCCTAGCTGAGGCAAGCGGGATTTTTCCTACCTAGGTCGGCTCCTACCTAGAGGGGGGTTGCTACGGGCCTGATGGGAAGGCTGTTGCCACACACAGCCGAGATTCACCCACTTTACGGGTACGACTTTGGAGGTGCTTCCCTTGGTATGACACGTCTTGTGGTGTGGATGATTACACGGCTTCGTGATTTCGAATCCCGCCGGCTGGGGCCAAATATTTGTGCTGGCCTTTTTTCTCGTTGCCCCGTCTTTGATATCACCCTTATGTGGTGGAAAAGGACGTTAAACCCCCAAACACCCACCCACCCGATTACACGGCCGGCAAAAAAAAAAAAAAAAAAAAATGAGCGATGAGTTTTGCGAGCTTCCAAGAACCCACGTGGCAAAATAATTCCGCGAAGCGACAACTCACACGTGTGTACTCAGTGAGAAGGATGCCCTGCTCCATGGACTGGAACACCATGAAGGGGACGAGGTAGATCATCTCCGTGCCGACCAGCGTGTGGAACCAGGAGGTGGCCGTCTCTCGCAGACTCACGCGTCCCACCCACTCGCTGCGTGCTAGTGGCGTCACCAGAACCACTGTCAGTATCAGGGCCAGCACCTGCAGGCGTAAGGACACAAATTGCGGGTGGGGTCACGTTTGCTGTTTGTTTGAAGGATTCTGTTTTGTGTGTGTGTGTGTGTGTGTGTGTGTGTGTGTGTGTGTGTGTGTGTGTGTGTGTGTGTGTTTTAAACCCTCCTCCACCCCCGCCTTTGTTAAATTTTCTTTATTTCTTTTCCTTGTTTTTCTTTTTGTTGTTGTTGGGTTTTGGGGTTTTTTTGTGGGGGGGGGGGGCGGTCTTTTGTTTTTGTTTTTTGTCTCTTTTTGGTTTTTTTCTCTCCTTGTTTTATTTAGCATCAATTAATTTGTTACCAAAAGAAAAAAAAAAAAAAAAAAAAACATGCATCCATGAGTGTGTTTGTTTCTAGTGATTTTTGTGGTGACGAAAACGCGTGATTTTCGTGATTTGTTTTTAATTTTATAGGGCAAGGTGCATGCCAGGGGGTAGCAAGAGGAGGCAAGCGGCCATTGAAGCTGGGACCTTTTGCGCACAGGACAGTCAAAGTTGACGTGAGTGGATTTCGGTGAAGTGGTTTTCTGGCCTAAACAGAGAGTAGACTAGCATCACTCCAGTGAGGCCTAAGAGGAAAGGAGACATTCATTTTTTTTTATAAATAAAACCTCCTGTCAGGTGCGTGCCTTTGAATGGTCTGTGCATGGTAATTTTTGTTTCTAGATTGAAGCATTTTTAGGGGTGACTATGATGCCTGAGGCTAATAGGGAATATATAGGCATTTTGAGGCGTTGTGCAATTGTATTCTTTGAGTTGCAGTACAGGCTAAGGATGAAATACTTGGATGGTTGGTGGGTTGGTTGGTTGGTTAATTGTAGTGTGGAGGAGCGGTTGCGTTCTGGATCATCACATGTTTGTGACAGAAGAGTAATGCAACCGTGCCACGCGATCCCAAACCACGAAGCGGACCTCCACGGCATGACCATCACCCTCATCCTCGTCGTAACGCATTTAATTAAAATTGCTGCAGTTTCTGAGCTCTTCGTGGACTCTCTTCACAACCTTGGAGGAATACCACTGGAACTGGCACAATACTGGGGGCAGCCGTAACAAAAAGAGGGGAAGGGGGAAGGGGGAAGAGGGGAAGGGGGAAGGGGGAAGAGGGGAAGGGGGAAGGGGGAAGAGGGAAGAGGACTCGAACCTGTAGCGCCATGTAGATGCCAAGCATGGTGTCCACAACCCAGGTGTCCGGTTCTTCGATGTCTGTCACGTTCTCGGCATCCGGGCAATCATCGGCCCCGCAGAACCTGCAACACAGATATAGATTATTAATTTATTGGTGATTTCTTGCAATTGTTCGAGAATCTTTGATAAATCTTGATATCGTCAACTTTCTATATGATAACGTTTGTATTGCAATGGAAACTCAAAAGCCTTTCGCAAACAGAAAAAAAAATGTTACACGTTAGATCTGGCAGGGGCGGGCTGTTTCTACAACTGAAGTTACTTCCCCGGAAATCGTTCACAGTGCCAACGAAAAATGCAGATGAAACACGAATAATATAGATGAATCAGTTAGTTTGTAATGTTTTAAAATGGTAGCGCTTACAATGCAAGCAGGAGAACGCTACACCTGACGTATGAAATACCTCTGGATGGGGTTTCTGGCTAAAGTCGATGTCTTTTTTCCTTAAACAAACACCAGGGAATTTGAACCAGGGGGTGGATGGGTGGGTGTTTGGGAGTTTAACGTCCTTTTCCACCACATAAGGGTGATATCACAGACGGGGCAACGCGAAAAAAGGCCAGCACAAATATTTGGCCCCAGCCGGCGGGATTCGAACTCACGACCCGAGCATTGAGAGTCCAACGCTCTACCATTCGGCCACCCCGGCTCCCCTTTGAACTAGGGGCAGACGCCTTAAAACCACAAAGCCAATTCCAAGAGAAACCCGCAATAAAACAACAGGCAGCCTTACTTGAATATAATGCCTTCGGATTTGTTGCCGACGCCGTTCCGTAACACAAACGAAGAGACGAGGTTGCCCAGAATGTTCTTGGTCTCATACAGCGCGAAGAAGAGGCCATTGAAGCGACTCAGGATCGTGTACGGGGAGTGCTGGCTCCGCTTGGAGAAGGAGAAGGCGCAGGCAGACACGTACAGTCCTGAAAACAATAGTCACGAGATGCGTTCGAAACCTGCCTGGGTGGCCACCTATATGAAGCAACTCTCCGTTTCAAAGGGCAAGGTCAGGGGTCCTGAGTGTTAGTACAATGACCCTGTGTAAAGTGGTCGCTTGTCTGGAACTTGTCTCCCTTATGGAGGCATCTTTTACTTTTTGCCTCGACTTTGGTGTGTGTGTGTGTGTGTGTGTGTGTGTGTGTGTGTGTGTGTGTGTGTGTGTGTGTGTCTCAACCCTTCGCCAGCTCCAGTGGTGTTCCTCCCAGGTCATGGGAAGAATCCATGGAGGGCTCGGAAGCTGGGGCAATTTTTATTACGCATGATGATGATGAGGATGATGGTATGATGATGCTATGGAGGTCCATGTGGTTTGAGACTGCGTGACAGGACCGCATTCCACGCTTCCTGTCATAAATATCCCGGCGTTAACCAGGCCCTGGGAACTACGGCACCTGTGGTGTCGGCCGTGTAATCATCCACATAATGAGATGTGTTATAAAAGGGGAAACACCCTCAAAGCCGCACCAGTGAAGCCTGCCAAATGGGCCCATAGCACACCCCCTCTGGGTAGAAGCCGACCTAGGTAGGAAAATCCCGCTTGCCTCGGCTGGGACTCGAACCCGGGTCTCCTGATCAATGGTCCGAAGTGCTAACCACTACACTGCGGGGGCCGGCTGCCTCCAAGTTTTTTGTTTTCTTCCGCTGCGCGTGCCAGGGTTTCAGCTAGCAGATAATACATTATTTCTAAAAGGCCATTGTTACACGATTTTACGATAATTATTTACAAGAAATTTGCAATGGCAGATTGAGAAAACCACCACCCTAAAATTCGGACAGACTAATTTCCAAACGTTGCAATACGCGAACGCAAAATAACACGATTGTGGCAACGACATTACAAAGACAGTGGAACCTTTCTCTCACTACTACCACTAACCCTGTGCGGTCCACGTAGGCCCTGTGAGAAGCCCGAGCAAGATGGAGGCAGGTACCAAGGTGCCCCAGGCCGGGTAGAACTGAGCCAGTGTGTACAGGATGTGACAGATCCATGCCACTACCAAGCAGCCTGCAAGCATAAATTAACATCTGTTTTAAATTTCAATGAAACCCAAACATTTCCGATGTTGTAAAATGGGTCATGGACGCACAAACAGGAGAGGAGAAGGTAATTTGGGTCTGCTATGTTGTAGTTGCTGCTAGGCTGACGTGTTATTTTTGTTGTTGTTGTTGATGTTGTTGATGTGTTTGCTATTTTTCAATAATCATAGACGTGTTTTTTTGTTGTTGTTGTTGTTGTTTGTTTGTTTGTTTGTTTGTTGTTTGTTTGTTTTTTTGGGGGGCTGCTGGAAAGAGCCCAAGGACACTTACGACATATCCCTGTGCAAATGCTTATGGCCTTGAAAAATTAAGTTAATCTCTGTGCCTACAACTTTACCGTTAAAAGATAAAGGTTTGTTTGCTTGTTTGCTCTCTCTCTCCCCCCCCCCCCCTTCTCTCTCTCTCTCTCCCTCTCTCTCCAGGCCAGTCATCTCTACCCCTCCCCCCATGCTGTGTCGTGGAGTCACGCATCAAGTCATGCAGTGCTAAGCGTGATATGGCGCCCCCTCCACTTTCGTGTCACGAGTCCCGGGCGGCACGGGAGCTGAAGTTTACACGCGGATAAAAGCCCCGAGCCCCTGTGCCTGCATGTGCAATGGGTGTACAGGTTCGCTGCCTGAGGACAATAAGTGCGAGTTTGTGACCTCCACTTCGCAAAAACCCAAAACAAAGAAGTTGGGTTTTGTTGGTGTGGCGTTGGCGTCTCGGCCTCGTGAGTATACGTGTATGTAGGTAATTGAGGTTTGGAGGAGGTGGGAAAGGGGTGGGGGTGGTGGGAGGGGGAGTTGGTTTGGTGTGTATAACGCTCTTTTCGATTGCGATGTCATAGACGGGACATACGTCTCGCACTAAGCCGGGAATCGAACTCGAAGCCCCGAGTATAGACATTCCGACGCCCCCCCCCCCCCCCCCCCGCACACACACACACACACGATCGTACACATTCGGATTCCAGCGCAACCCAGTCACACACACATGCACTCTCTCTCTCTCTCTCTCTCTCGGAATAAGCTTCCTATGAAACACGTAATAATAAAGATGAAACCCAGCTCTCCGTTTCTCAACGCTTTACAAGCGGGGCTGGGGGGTGAGGTTGGGAGGGGGAGGTAGAGGCAGAGACTACGAACAGAATTCAGTTTAAACAAACCTCCTACAATGCCAACGCGTCTTAAGGGGGCGGGGGGGGGGGGAGCGGTGGTCTAATAGCTAGCACCTCGGACTACCGAACGGCCGCCACCGCTGTCACGGCGATGAAGCGTGGGTTCGAGCCCAGGTCGAGCTTGTGATACGTGATACTGGTTTTTCCGGGCTACCGGGCTGCTCATTGGAGGTTTTTCTCCGAGTTATCCGGCTTTCCTCCCCAAGAAAAAAAAAGGGAAAAAATAGGATAGGTATTGGGTGGCGCTGCACCACAGCGACGCGCTTCCCCCTGGGGAGGCAGCCCCAATTTTCAGAAAGGGATGATAAAGTAAACATAAAAAATGAAAATATATTGCCATACGATGATCAAACCACTGTTTCGGGAGGCCAGCCCCGACCAATCAATTATACTGAACGCAAAATTCACCTTTAGCGCCTAAGATGCCAATGATGGTGGGAGCGAAGATGCTGGAGAAGATGGAGGTGGCGTACATACAGCCCAAAGCGCTGGCTCCCATGGACTCCTCCTCGTGCAGGCTGCTTTGGAGGTTCTGGTGACAGTCAACAGAGACTTCATGATTGGGTGATCGCTGAGTTAGAGCGGAATGTTTGGGTTGCTTTAAAAATAATTGAGACTTACACGATCGTTCAATTCGGTCCAATAAACGGGAAATTGCGATATACATACCCCCCCCCCCCCAAAAAAAAAAAAAAAATCACACATTACATGAATTACGCAAAAGTAAAATGCCAAATGGTGTGTGCTAAAACACACAGATTAAATCACAGAATAATGTGTCACACACACACACACACACACACACACACACACACACACACACACACACGTTATGGTACTATTATCTTATACATGAGGGTAGGAGGGTATGAGCGTACCTCAAGAATGACAGTCTAAAACCCCATTCCCCCACTGATTGGTAAATATAAAGTCACGTGACGTGATTACAGTCCTCGGATTGGTTCGAATTGAAGTGCGAAAACAAATCTGATGTGCACATTGAAGTCTCACCTGTATAGCAAAATTCGCCGTGAAGACGAGCTGGAACGCCACACACCAATGGCCAACGTATTCCGTATCTCTCGGTGTTCGAGGCTCGAGTCAGCAGTAAACCAACGACGGAGCCTCTCCGGAATGGGGAACGGGAAACGGAAACCACCACAGCAACCACCACTACCACCACTACCACCTTGAGACGAGCCACGTAGAAAACTAAACCTCTTCCTGCGCGACGCGGTGCTTTTCGGCCCCTCAGGAGGAGGAGGAGAATCTTGGACGGACGTGACGATCACGACCTGAGAATCGTAGGACACTGGCCGTTTTGCATCGTGCGGTTTCTTGGTAACCCGTAGCCTGGACA
>JACVVK020000437.1:0-130000 GCA_018292915.2 Batillaria attramentaria
TTACTCTTATACTGGGAGATTTCGCTGACACCGGCACTGTAAAACCAATCAATGCGCATCAGCACCAGTCTCACTGGTCAAGCCAACCCTTGGAAGCATCTCTGGACTGACGGGAAAAAAAATGGTGAGCAGGCAGACAAACACACTGGTAAACAAGAGAGACATAGCTGATGGGCTGGCTCCCCCCGCCCCCCCCCCCCCCAAACCACCACCACCACCAACCATCCGCACCCACATCCAACCCGCGTGAGAGACAAGGCACTGCCGATAAGCTCAACTGAAACCAGTGGGTTAGTGAGTGGGTGTTTGGGAGTTTAACGTCCTTTTTTCACCACGTATGGGTGATAACAAAGTCGGGGGGCAACGAGAAAAAGTCACTCCAGCACAAATACTTGGCCCACGCCAGGATTCGAACTCACGACCCGGGCACTGAAAATCCAACACTCTACCATTCGGCTGTGCCGGCTCCCCCCTGAACTGAAAGAGAAAGAAAAATACACATCTAACCATCAGAGAAGTAAGACAGTTTCTACAAGAAATACCGCTGCACACAGCCAAAAGCGAAACGCAAGACAGGCGGACATAAGAAAGTTCTTTACGATGGAAACGGTCTCATGGGAAATGAAGTCAGACTGAACGGCAGACCTGTCACAGACAACTCTCAAGAGTAAAGTTGACTTGCAGAAGTAAACCGAAAGAGAGGAAGAGCAAAGGGAGATAAATCCGAGGACACAAAAGGGAAGTAATAAGTCGTGTAGACCTAGCTGTGGCGGTAGCAGACGGCTTTGTGAAAATACAAATGTAGGTCGGTTGGTTGATTGGTGAGACGCGAATGCTACCATTTCTATGCTAACAGATCGTTCAGAGGTGATCTCGTGGTATCTATCATCGCACCACTTAGACACCTGCATACTGACAGCGTCTGTAATGCTGGCACTGAGCCAATAAAAGCTGGTCTTTATTTATTTATTTATTTATTTATTTATTTTTTGCTGCCACAACTCTTTTTGCCAGCTCCAGTGGTGTTCCTCCCAGGTGATGGGTGGAACCCACGGAGGGCTCGAAGGCTGGGGCAATTTTTATTATGCATGATGATGGAGATGAGGATGATGGTAAGATGATGCTATGGAGGTCCGTGTGGTTTGGGACTACGGGACAGGGCCGCATTCCACGCTTCCTGTCATAAATATCCTGCCGTTCACCAGGCCCGGGAACTACGGCACATGCGGTGCCGGCCGTGTAATCATCCACATCATCAGACGTGTCATACCAAGGGAAGCACCCCCAAAGTCGCACCCGTGAAGTGGGTGAATCTCGGCTGTGTGGCAACAGCCTCCCCATTGGGCCCATAGCACACCCGCTCTGGGTAGGAGCCGACCTTGGTACGAAAAATCCCGCTTGCCTCGGCTGGGATTCGAACCCGGGTCTCCCGGTCCATGGTCCGAAGTGCTAACCACTACACTACGGGGGCCGGTTGGTCTTTGTTGCTTGAGCGGCGTGAGGCCACAAATAACTAACATCAATAATTTTCTAACTAGTCAGTTTCACCAGTGTATGTCTGTTCATCGTTGTATGATGTGCGTGAGTGTGAGTGAGTGACAGGCGCATTGAGTTTTATTTAAAGAAATGCGCCCTAGAAATAACCATTTATTATTATTATTTATTATTAGTACTTGAAGCGTCACCACACTGACTACTCCAGCACTGTAACAACGTCGTAGAATTTGAATGTTCGACGGCTCGCGCAAATTGTTCACAACATTGTAACGCATTAAGAGCTGTACTAGTCATCAAGATAGAGTATTTCGAGCGTACAGGCGCACTCACGACGGGAAACTGTTCCAAAACGTAAGCTGGCTTAGCAAAGACGGCATAAGTCCGTTTAACGTAATTTCCACCATGCAGGGGTCACATCAGTCGAAGCCGGCGCCACGACATGAAAAACCAGCAAGCGCAAAGCCCAACAAATTCGGAATATATATATACACCCCCCCCCCCCACCCCAAAAAAAGGAAACTTAATGAAATACTGAAACTAAAAACTGAAGAAGCGGCACTTTGGCTCATCGAGACATTGGCGTCACTATATCTATCAAAGAAAACAGTTCACTAGAACTAGCAAAATCGTGGAGTGAATCGAATGTATGTAATTTATGTTGGCATGTTCAACGTTTACACGCATTGTCTTTTGTAACATGTGATGTGATTTGTTTTGTTGTAGTTTCTCTCCCTATACACGTATTTTGTATTTCAACACGTTCTACGAACCCCATAGGATCCATTGTTTGATTTTCACCCATACCCCAGTTGAAAAAAAAGGAATAAAATCTTTTGAATTTGAATTTTGAGGTGAATTTGAACATCACAACTAAATGTAAACTGAAACTAAACGACAACAAACGGAAAAACGAACAAAGGTGGGTGGGTGTTTGGGGGTTTAACGTCCTTTTCCACCACATAGGGTGATATCAAAGACGGGGCAACGATGAAAAAGCCAGCACAAATATTTGGCCCCAGCTGGGATCGAACTCACGACCCGAGCATTAGAAGTCCAACGCTCTGCCATTCGACCACCCCGGCTCCCCGGAAAACGAACAAAGAAACAAACAACTACAACATAACTCTAACATGAAGTGTAACATTGCTCAGTGTTCTTCAAAAGTATTTATCTTTGTTTTATCTAGTTGTAATTGTTATTTGTTTTCTACGCTTTTTTGTAACCGGGAGTTCGAGAAACTAGCATGAAGGTGCAGCGTCTCCTGCATGGCCTAGGTTTATATTGCCCCGTAGACCAGTTTGCATCCTTTGTCCAACGTTACGTTTTTGTTTTGTTTTTTTCATGTAGTGCAGGCACACTCAGCCGCGAATTAGTCTTCGTGGCTTGCGCGGCTTTAAGCCCTAAAAACTCACTCACTCACCCTTCAAAATCCTGGAGTTCTTGTGGCGATTCACAATACCCAGGTTTACGATAAAATTTGAAGATATTCATAATATCTGCTTTTAAAAAGTTTGGTTTTGGTTCAGATTTTGTAAACTGGGTTAAAGTGTTGATGGCTAACTCCAAAAGACAAACAAAGAAACAAACAACGAGAACACAACTCTAACATGAACTGAGTGTAACATGGCTCAGTACAAACTACAAGTGAAAACAGTTATTGGCAAAATCCAATTCTGGGCGAGAGAAGCCGTCAGTCCGGGAATGAAATGACTCCCAAATCCATAAACCATTTCGTTCCACGGGACAGGTCTTCAAGTTTTTTGGAACCCTCCCAGATTTCCCTGGCGATAAAAAAGGCATCATCCAATATGCCAATACATGTACCGTGAACACGACTGCTACAAGCAAGTTCTCGTACTAATAGCGGTTTCCTATGCGGTCAGTGAAGAGGTGTTCTGTGCCACGCAGTAGCAGAAGTATGTTTTGTTTTGGTTTTGTTTTATTGTCCTTTTCGGGAAATTTCGGCTGCTTCCCCCGGGGGAAGCGCGTCGCCGCGGTGCAGCGCCATCCAACTTATCTATCAATCCCCCCCCTTTTTTTTCAATTTTGCTGGTGGGGAAAGCCGGATAACCCGGAGAGAAACCCCCGGTGAGCAACCCGGTAGCCAGGAAAAACCTGGGCTCGAACCCACGATTCATGGCCGTGACAGTGGTGGCGGCCGTTCAGTAGCGCAGCCGCTAAGTCCGACGCGCAACTTATTAGACCACCGTTCACCCTGTAGCAGCAGCAACAGTAATAGTAGTAGTAGTTTCATAGCTCTGTAATCGTCTCTGACGAAGCGTGTTTGTTTCACACACACACACACACACACACACACACACACACACACACACACACACACACACACACACACACACACACACACACACACACACACACACACACACACACACACACACACACACACACATTCTCTCACTGTCCAGAGATGACAAAGCATCTCAATTAAGTACGAAGTGATGGATGGCTCTCATAATGTGACACCTGCAGTATCGGTAAACTGTTTTTAATGAAAGGCCGAGAATATTTCCACTACAATGACGGTGACGAGTCATCACCACAAAATGACACTGTGTACCAACGACTGCCTCTATCCAGCTTTACTGTACTTCTGCTCGCCAGTCGAAGCTGCTTAAATGCTTTCGTAATTAATCTCCTCTGTAGTCTGGTTCGTAATAGCACGGGCGCACTGTAACGATGTTTGAGGATGATCCAGGTTGAGAACTAATCCACCCTAGAGCTACCGTGGTTGAAAGATCCCGTCCCCTTCCGTCTCCCCCCCCCCCCCCCCCCCCCCCCCCCCCCCCCCCTCCCAGATCACACCTCTACCCATCCCCTTCTTGTGGTGACCGGGGGCTCACGAACGCGCGGATATTTTGTGGTGATTACTGAAGATGAAGCGAGGCTGAAAATAAATACCACCCTTGAGCTACCGCGGCTTGGACCCCCCCCCCCCCCCCCTCCCCTCCATTCCCCGTTTCTCCCCTAAGCTCTTGCAACGACTGATCCAGGCTCACGAACCTCCGGGTATTTTGTAAGGATTATTGATGAGGTGAGGCGAGAAACAGATACCACCCTTGAGCTACCGTGGCTTGAAAAATCCCAGCTCTCCCTGCTGCCGCCACTCTCCCCTCCCCCCCTCAATCTCCGCCGTCCCCTCTAGCTATCGTGGCTTGAAAAATCCTGTCACCTTCCCTATTCTCACCCCACTCCCTCCTTCTCCGCCATCCCTCTCTTCCACATGTATGTATGTATGTATGTATGTATGTATGTATGTATGTATGTATGTATTTTGATATGTATGAATGTACAATAGGTATTTATGCATGTATTTGTTTCAGTCCTTGCCACTACGTACGTATGTATGTATGTATGCATGTTGAAAGGTGCATGTATAATATGTATGTAGGTATATTTGTATGTATGTATGCATTTTGAAATATGTATGTATGTATGTATGTATGTATGTATGTATGTATGTATTTGAGATGTTATGCACTGCACACGATGTAGGTTTTGTATTACTTTTGTTTTCCTTTCCTCTGTCCACACAAAATTACTCGAAACCTGAAACCCAAGGATCGTGGTTCATGAACGCATGGATATTTTGAAGACATAACTGAGGAGATGTAGCTATTATTGAAGAGGTGTGATTGGAAAAAAATACCCTTGAGCTACCGTGGCTTTAAAAATGCCATCCCCCTTCACCCATACACACCATTTTCCATCCCTCCCCCTCCCCCCATCTTGTAATGATCCCGGCACATGAAACGCACGGGTATTTTGTGGGGATTATTACGGTTGAGGCGTGGCAAATGACTGATCCATGGGAGAAGGTGTCTGCCCGTGCATTGGCTAACAGGATCAGCATTGCTCCTGCTATCGCTGTTTATCACACATCCATTTGGGACGATGGCACGGTACATTACTGACTCAGGCTTAGGCAGCGGAAAATGTGTGTGTAAATTTGTAATAGAAGACTGGTTGAGCACTTAAATACGACAGTGTCAGGTTGTAAATGGTGTGGAAAAGTACTATTGTGAAACGCGTGTGTGAATGCAGACGTGCACGCACGCGAACACACACACAGGCGTAAGGACACAAATTCAGTGAGCGCGGAGTCAAGTTTTGTGTTTGTTTGGGGTTCCCTGTTCTGCGAGTGTGCTAGTTTGTAGTGATTTTTGTTGTCACGAAAAAGTGTGATTTTAGTGATTTTTTTAAAAAAAATATGGTAGGGCCAGTGCATTCGAAATGCTTCTGACTTACTTGATTTTAAAGCCATACTCAAAACCTTCTTGTTCAGACTATCCTATAACTAGTTTCTCAACAGTTCTTGACCCATCCTGAGCCCTGTTGCTGGTGGAATGGCAGTGTGTGTGTGTGTGTGTGTGTGTGTGTGTGTGTGTGTGTGTGTGTGTGTGATGACAGTATGAGTTATCGATTTTATTAGTTTAGTCAGAAATTGTAAAGCGCGTTGAGCTCACTTCCTGGGGATACTGCGCTATATAAGAATGTTATATTATTATTATTATTATTAGGGCAAGGTGCATGCCAGGGCGTAGCAAGAGGAGGCAAGCTTGCAGCGGTCTCGGGCCTAGGGGACGAGGCCCATGCCTTAAGTAATAATGGCTTGAAGTGGCTCCTACTGGCTTGTTCTTTTTAACAAGTCTTAGCATAGCGGGCATGGGGTTGGTCGGATTCGGGCTCCAAAGAGGTAACATACAATTTTTACGTCGAACAAATGTGAACCATCAGGCGCTGGGGGAAAGACAGAATTGTATTGACAGCAAATAGTAACGTGTTTTCTTAGGATGCAAGGCTGTAGTTCGTATTACCGAGTTAAGCCAACCAACCAACCAAACTAAAAACCCAACAAGACAGAAACTCCTGTTCTCTCAATTTTTGCTTACATTTAAGGCAGTTTGAAATCTGTTTCTAAAATGGACGATTTCTGTATTCCATCCCCTTCACTGGCTCATACCCTTACCCCGACTCACCCATACCTTCATCCCCCCTCCGCAAGATTTAGGGTAATGCCTGCTCTTATCTGGGCACAGCGCGCGAAACACACATGCGCACATCACAGTCGTTGCGCTCGGTGTGTCTACTAACTACAAAACTGAACACAGCTGTGCTCGGTGACAAACCGATTGAAGATGCACTGTCCGCCATGTTTGCGCGCCGAGTGACGTAGTACAGCCAATCAAAATCTGTTGCGGAAACCAGAGTCACAGTTGTGGCTATTTGAAATCCAGGTTGCTGTGATGACGCCACAGCGGCGGAAACCCCCCAAATCACAACTGTGTCACATGTGTGGACAACACAGTGGCGCTCCGCAGTGCCCAGTTAAGAGCCGGTTTAATAGTGACTACCACTGATAAATCCTGTCAGCCACTAACTGGCTACACTTTTCCTTAGTTTCTGTCTGCACAATGACCCAGGGTTGTCTTGGACTCCCACAGAAGCAGAAACTAAATTGCTAATGAAATTACGACCATAATGGCAATTTGAATGTTTCTGTTGCGAAACTGAGCATGTCCAATCTACGTCATCAGTTGTAGCCTGGTCGGGCGTACCATGCAGCCCTTGAAATCTAATTAGCATTGATTGACAGCCGGTGGACACAAAACAGATCAATATGCTTCCAGTGTTACGAGTACAGCGACAACACAATGTCTTCCCCTTTTTGTTGTGACGACACTTGTGTAGTGAAAAATTGCCTTGGGGCGTTGTGAGTGAGGCAGGTCAGGGAAGGCGAGAGAGAGATTTGTCACCGCAAGTTTACAAGTTTGAGAAGTTGGCTGACAGCATGTTTATTCAGCGGAGAAATCCATATGCCTTTAGGTGCTTTTCGGGTTTTTTTGTTTTTGTTTGTTTGGTGGTTTTTTTTTTTTTTTTTTGGGGGGGGGGGGGGTCACGATGACATTATACACATCATGAAGAATTATGCCCACACTGGCCTGACATTTGTGTACGTGACACGTTCTCTGATGAAAGTCAGCCATCTGTATTGTGACATTTTCTTTGATGACAGCCAGCCATCTGTGTACGTGACACGTTCTTTGATGACAGTCAGCCATCTGTGTACGTGACACGTTCTTTGATGACAGTCACCATCTGTGTACGTGGCACGTTCCTTGATGACAGTCATCTGTGTACGTGACACGTTCTTTGATGACAGTCAGCCATCTGTGTACGTGACACGTTCTTTGATGACAGTCACCATCTGTGTACGTGGCACGTTCCTTGATGACAGTCATCTGTGTACGTGACACGTTCTCTGATGACAGTCAGCCATCTGTGTACGTGACACGTTCTTTGATGACAGTCAGCCACCTGTGTACGTGACACGTTCTTTGGTGACAGTCAGCCATCTGTGTACGTGACACGCTCTTTGATGACTGTCAGCCATCTGTGTACGTGACACGCTCTTTGGCTGACATTCCAGTACGGTACGTAGTTTCTGGAGAACTGGATTAGTAGAGACTGCGGATACATAAATTGTAATTTAGAACTGCGAATTTGCGAGGGCAAATGTCAAGGACATTTTTTTTTTTTTTCACGTAGTGCAGACACACTTAGCCGCGAATTAGTCTTTGTGGTTAAGCCTCAAAAACTCACTCACTCGCTCATCCTTCCAGTTGCAGCTTTAACCTGCATGCATTATGTTTTCCATTCCGCCGTCCACAGCCTACTTTTCTTCGAAAGATGGACGTGAGATTTTTAACGTGCACAGTTGACGTTTATACGTGCGTGTGAACACAAGAGGCAAGACAGGCACCGTGAAAGGAGTCTGCACGTGAATTTTGACTCAATCCGGTGAGGAGAAAACCCCCCTCCAGATTCCTGCCGACCACTAACGATCTAACATTGTCGCCCGAGGACAACACATGACCGCCCACTACTGCATGCCAGAAACGAACCAGCGCATCAGTCAACGACCCGACATGTCGACTACAGGAATTCCCAGCGGCAACAGCACTATCACTGCCGACAGCGCCGCCTGGTGCCAACGTGAACAGCAGCGCGCCAGAACCGTCTGTAGTAATCCCTCTAAAGAGCCAGCAGTTGCTGTGATGGCATTGTCTAGTTTCACGTGCACTGTCTGGGGCGGTGACCTTCAGTGGTGATTGATCCATCAAGAGATCGCATTACACCAACTCCGCTGGGGACTGTCAGGGCCAGCGTAGTCCCTTGTGCGAGTCAGCCAGAACAGGCGACCGTTAGAAATGGGCGGGATTAAGTAGTTTGCACCAAACTCTCCACTGTGACTGCGCCCATTGAGATTTTTGTCTGCCATTTCAGTTTAGTCTTTCATGTCTAACTTCTAGTCTTGGTGCTTCTTGGCAGAGATTGAGAGCTATTGCGGAGAGTGCATGGGCACCTGTGGAAGGTGAGGTAGGGATCAGACTTCTGCTGGACAAAACCAGCAAACCGCAAGAATGTGTCACATACACTGTTGGATGACGGTCATCATAGAACGTGTCACATACACTGTTGGATGACGGTCATCAAAGAACGCGTCACATACACAGATGGATGACTGTCATCAAAGAACGTGTCACGTACACAAATGTCACACATGTGTAGGCATAGTTCTGCATGATATGTACTATGTTATCGTGACAAAAATAACACGAGGAGCACCTTAAGGCATATGGATTTCTCCGCTGAATAAACAAGCTGTCCGCAAACTTCTTAAACTTGTAAACTTGCGATGACAAATCTCTCTCTCGCCCTCCCTGACTTCCCTCACCCACAACGCCCAAACGCAATTTTTCAGCACTCGGAAATTTGAACAAGCACATCGGGCAGACACTTTCCTAACGTTAGCTTCACAACCTTGTTCCCTGGATCTCTTCGATTTGAGAAAAAAAAAATTACCATGCAGCAAGAAAGGTCAGAAACTGGTTACATGCACAACCATTTTTCGTTATGAGATCCGTGGTCAAAACTGGAGGACGTTTGTCTTCTGAAAAACAGATCGTAAAACTGGTCTCTCTCTCTCTCTCTCTCTCTCTCTCGGGAAGGCTGCTTTCCCCGACACGCTGCCTGCTAGACCACCGCTTACATACTGCGTGAGTTTTAGATAAAAGGAAAGTGTTTGTGTTGTTGTTGTTGTGTGCGTGTGTGTGTGTGTGGGGGGGGGGGGGGGAGGACGGGGGTGTTAGGCGCCTGCTTTATGATTGTTTTGGTATAATCACTTTTTTCCTTATTAATTTTTTTCTCGTCCTAACTGATGTATTTCTTAGTCTGTTTCCACAAGCCATGTCCAATGTAATACATGTGTGAAAATCCAGAAACAAATTTATTTAAAAATGTATGTAATAAACACAATAAAGTTGGTTGAATCTTGAAAAACTAAGATTTCATCGTTTCATTTGTAGGGTACAAGTTTGTTTTATGCAGAACTTTTTTTTTCTTTTTTTTTTTTAATGTAAACAGTTACATTGTCGCATCATGTCACTTTTATGGAGAAAACAATCGCTTATAATTCATGCAGACCGTCATTTTATTTTCGCGAGAAACCATTACACCAGCGAAGTACGTCACTCACTGTCATGGAATAAAAGTCACTTTGTATATCGTTAAACACCACATTGTCACATAAACCGTCTTACCATTACACAATGTCACTGTGCTGCCGTAGAACGTCACTTCCGCTAATGCGGCGGCGTATTAATACTACTGTACAAAATCAAGTTCGCCCTTCAGCTAAAGAATTGAAAGCGGCACGGCTTTGGTTCACAGCATCATAAAGAGAAGCCATAAAATCGAATTTGCTGCTCCCCGTGTTGGGGCTATGACGAGAGAAAACACGTCTCGCCCCCGAAGCTTGTATTTTACGCAAGACACGTTCAGGTCAATACGCAAGTGCTGTTTTAGGAGCGAACAATGGGCGTCGCGGCCATATTGGGTTACGCTAAAACACACACGGGAGAAACATAAACACGGGTGATGGTGTGGAAAAAAAAAACCTTGGAGGTTATTGCATGGAACTAGTTGTGAGAATATTCTCTCCTTGTCCCGTTTGTGGTGGGAAAGGACGTTAAACCCCCAAACACCCACCCACCCACTCCTCTCCTCGTCCATTGGTCTGTCGGTCTGTCTGTCTCTCTCTCTCTCTTGGGGTCGTGAGTTCGTAGCCCGCCTGGGGCCAAATGTTTGTGCTGGCTTTTTCATCGTTGCCCCGTCTTTGATATCACCCGTATGTGGTGGAAAGGGACGTTAAACCCACAAACACCCACCCACCCTGTCTCTCTCTTGGAATGGCAAGGACAGGTTTGAAAGCCTCTCCCCACCCCCCCCCCCGCCCCATTCTCTCTAACACTCTCACTACCTTCAGTGGCTTCACACATTAACACATTTCCTACAGGGGGGGAGGGGGGGGGGAGTCGGTGGCTTAACGGTTTGAGCGTTGGACTCGAGATCGAAAGGTCCCAGGTTCGAATCCCGCCGGGGCCAAAATTTGTACAGGCCTTTTTCACGTTGCCCCGCATCCACTGACTGTGAGCTGGATCTGTTTGTTTAACCTGTCCATTACAGTCAAGGATACATAAAATGTCGCCGACCTGGTAGTCTGACTGGATTGAATAAGTGTTCAGCTGGACTGTACAGTTAGGGAAGCTATCCCCATCCCCCATAACCTGCCCCCTAGGCAGTCACCCCCGAGGCAGTCTGCAATCACCTCGTTGTGGCGTGGACGATAAACCCCAGCTAACCAATCAACCAACCGAGCGAAACTCTCAGAAGGCTGAACGAAGGTTTACCTTCCTTCTCCCGTATCAGTATCACTTTTGGCAGATCTAGCAATGAGAGGGTTATATAAAGTAAATCAAAGCGAAACAAAAGTATTGATAAAATATCTGTAGTTCGTTGGTGCATCACTTGTTGAGAGAAAAAGAAATATCGTGGGATATTGCCAACGTTGCTGTTACATAATTATGCAGGTAATTCATATTGTCACTGTCTGCAGCTCTCATTGCGAACGTTACTGTTATACAGGTATGTAATATCGTTTTATATCGGCACTGTCTCTCAGCCTTTTCTTAGCAACAGCCACTGTCGTTGGTCGATCACTGATGGCCTGTCCGGTATAATCATAGGCGTCTTCTGCAGACTGTGCTATAACGACCTCTCCGCTGGAACTGATTTGCTACTTCGTAACCTCCCCAGTGCGTTCCTAGTTATCACCCGTCCGCTGCCGTATCACGCAGATTATGAATACACGCACAGTCCGGCAAGCAGGGTTTCTTTTCCAGTCCGATTTCTGCCAACGACAAATAGTATGGTACGGTATGACTATTCATTGGTGCACATATCCGTCTCTTCTGAGACGCTCAAGGCGCCGCAGGACTGGAGATCGAAGCAGTGAAAGCCTACTGCTGCTAAGCGCTGCTATATGTATAGCATCCACCCTGTTACTCTCTTCGGTGCGTGCGACGGTATTTCTGTTTTCCCACGCCTCCGGCCACAAAAGGACCCCTGGGCCACTTCCAGCCTTAAGCTGCACTGACCCGGGGGACTTTACGCGTATGCATAACGAGTCTCTGCTCTGATGAGTTCACTGAATGTATGTTTCCTCTGTGTGCGGATCCCTGACAGAAGAGGTTCATAGTAATGTCTTTTGGCGAGCGCTCTTTCAGTTTTGTCCACCTACTTTACGGAACTCTCTGCCTGTGAATCCGAGAAACGCACCTGCACTGTTTGTTGTTGTTGTTGTTGTTGTTGTTGTTGTTGTGTGTGTGTGTGTGTGTGTGTGTGTGTGTGTGTGTGTGTGTGTGTGTGTGTGTGTGTTTTGTTTTTTTAACCCATTCACTGCCATGGTTGCCTCTAGCCAAGATGTCAAACTTGTTCAAAATGTCGTCGCTCTAGTGATTGAAAAACAAAACAATAACAAAAACAAATATAAAAAAGAAGCCTCTAAACATTCAGGCACGTTTTTCTTCCTTTGCACAGCATGTCGTGTGAAGGGATACCGTCAGTGAGTGACCAAAAACCGCGTGTGGCAGTGAAAGGGTTAATAACAGTCTTAAAACGTTCCTATTTCGCAAAGCCTTCCGGTAATTGCCTGTGCAGCTAGTCAGTTTTACTAGTGTATGTCTGTCCATCTTTTACTAGTGTATGTCTGTCCATCTTTTACTAGTGTATGTCTGTCCACCTTTTACTAGTGTATGTCTGTCCATCTTTTACTAGTGTATGTCTGTCCATCTTTTACTAGTGTATGTCTGTCCATCTTTGTACAATGTGCGTGAGTGTAAGTGAGTGATCGGCGCACTGAGTTTTATTGTAAAGAAATGTCATAAATACCATTTATTATTATTAGGACTGCAAATATGGAACACATCACCTTATTGCGGAAGTCCCATCTTTTCCATTGTTCCCTTCCCTTCCTTCAGACCTTACCCCAAGCTCCGTGGGCACTCAGTTAGGGTGGAACCATCAGCATCAAATGGAGCCTTGGGCACAAATCAGGCCTAAAAAGAAACCGCGCGTCCAGTAATGAGGCGGTTGACAAACTAGGCGGAGAAACATCCGGGAATGTAACAGCAGAAATGAGGCACGGTGGCAACAGATGCATGGTGAATAATCTGGATATTACAACTGGAAAATGCGACCTAAAGTGGCCTGCACACCGAGAACATTAGTGGGAGGCTAGGCAGCGCTCTGAGCCAGATGCAGATGAAGCGGTGGTAAATTTGCGGAAGGTTAAGCAGGAAAAGTTAAAAGCCCGTGTCAATTTGCAGTAGACCTTCAACACGCGGGGGTGGGGGGGGGGGGGAGGGGGGGGGGAAGGGGGTTTGAAACCAAATGGACGGACGTGTTTCCGGTGTTACGCTGATCAAAACTCAAAACCAATGCATCGCCAATCAGGGGGTTCCCACGCCAGAGCACCGCGTTTTTCCACATTCAAAACGCCATAGCACCGCGTTTTTCCACATTCAAAACGTCATAGCACCGGGGAAAAACAACAACAACAACAACAACGCCTTGGATTTTCAGTTGTCGGTGAGAACAATTGAAAGAGGGGCGTTTACCACCCAAAAACCGACCTGTACTAACACTTTACTTTAATGTAAAGATGTGCATATGTTCATGTTTTAAAATAACGGTTTTAGATGAGAGTAATCGACGTCGAAACTGTTGAAGCGGCAGAACAACTGAAAAAGAGCGTCCACAAATGGCCAATCATCATCATCATCATCATCATCATTACCTAACAGACGACTCCACTCGCCAAGCCTCGAGGCCAAATCCACGCCCCTTTACTCTGCCGTGCTTTGGCAAAACACTGTTCGTTAATTTTCTCTGTAATTTCAGTTTCTTCCCTTTCCTTAGTATTTGTGTGTTGTTAATATTGTTTGTAAGGAATGCCGTACTTGGTAAATCTGTGTATTTGTATTAGTACATATACTGTTTCTTTATGAGTGCAATGTTAACATGTATGTGACGATTGTGACACAGGTAGCTGTGATGTATATATGTCTATCTTTTTTCCCCCAATGCCCCTAAAGGGTCGGAAAATAAACGTGACTTGACTTGACTTGCCCATGACGTCATTGTATGGGAAAAGGGATGATTTCAAGATGAAAGAGACTGGCGTAATGGTCTTTTTCTTCAAAATGATGACGTCAGTGGACTTACTGCTTTCTATCCATGTGTCAGTCATATCGAACTGCACGTCCTTCCCTCGTCGTAGTGTCTGGTAAAAAGTTTTGCCAGACCATGCCATGTGTTGTGCTCATTATGCCGCGGGACGCGATTGGCTGAATTCTTGGGACTCGGCCCTTCTGGCTGACAGGAGTGGAGTCGTCTATTATACATAAGCAAACTTAACGTTGACGAGAGCAGTGTGCAAAAAGCTACCCATCAAAATAGTTTGAACATCTCTAACAGTAACAGTGGTGTGTCGCGTAGATGCTTTACCCAATTTCTTGAGTTGGAACTGAACCCTACACGCACGCTCATGTGAATCACACGCATTCTCTAACACACTGGGAGTTCGAATCCCGGCTGGAGCCAAATATTTGTGCTGGCTTTTTCATCGTTGCCCCGTCTTTGATAGCACCCGTATGTGGTGGAAAAGCCCGAACACCCAACCCCCACCCACGCTACCACAATGGACGTGAACACTTTACACTGAATCACGTGTTGCGAAGGCTCAGCTCAGCAATTTAAGTTTCGGAATTTAGAACTGCATTGTTAGCAATGCCAAAAATCTGAACAGCGGACTTCGTTGAAATGAACCCAGGCTACACTTGAGTCTTTGGTTGCTGGATTTTTGTGATTTTTTTTTTTTTTTTTTTTTTTTTGGGGGGGGGGGGGGGTGAATTTTAAACTATTCCTAGGGTGTCAAGTGCAGTGTTATGTTTAATAAGATTACGTAGCAATTTCTTCGAAATCCGTATCGGTTCTGTGTAGTCTGTATCCCGCAACGCCATGTCTTGTCAAACGAGCCTTAGTCTCGGCTCAAACGAGACTTCAAAAAGCCTTCGTGCCGTGTCGCTATCGACTGGACACGGAACGTTGGGTACTTATCAATTTGCCAAAACCATACGACACTAAACACATACGCTGTAATCAGTAATGAAACGGAAAGAGAGAACACGTCATCGTCATTACAGAACCGACATTATCACGGCTTTGAACGGTAAAAATAAACCCACACAGCACGACACACGCCATGCTGGTAAGCGAACTGATAGCTAGTCCTCAGCTTATTGACGGGGTTCGCAGTCTTTCTCCAAGACGGCGGTGAAATCAGTGTATTGACTGCGCCAGGTTTTGCTCTACATGTATCACACTGGACGCTCCTCGGGGAGCTCTGTACTCAGCTGCAAATCGTTCTTGGGAAGGAAACACACACATATTAGGGGAGGAGGCTCACATATTCGGAGGAGGGGGGGGGGGGGGGGGGGGGGGGGGAAGCACACATTATCAAAGAGGAAACTCGCGCGTATTTGGAGTGGGAACACACACGTATTCAGGAAGGAAAAGGCATACCATTCGGGAATTGGAAACAGGCACGTTCGTGCGGGGGAAACACACATATTTTGGAGGGGGGGGGGGGGAATAGACACACACCATATGCGGCGAGGAACACATATATTCGGGCAAAGGAGAGGGGTATGGGGGTGGGGTGGGGGGGGGGGGGGGTTGGACACACGTCATATGCAGAGAGAAACATTCATATTCGGGAGGGGTGTGGGAGGGGATACTCCATATTCGGCGAGAACCACACACATATTCGGGGGAGCAAACATTCGGGAAGAAAACAAACATTCTGGGGAAGGAAACGCACACATACATTCGGGAAAGAATACACACATTCGGAGGGCAAGAAAAACACAAAATCTAAGGAAAACACAAAACATATTCAT
This sequence comes from Batillaria attramentaria, assembly GCA_018292915.2. Classification (NCBI taxonomy): domain Eukaryota; kingdom Metazoa; phylum Mollusca; class Gastropoda; family Batillariidae; genus Batillaria; species Batillaria attramentaria. The sequence goes on from JACVVK020000437.1 coordinate 15,879, forward strand.
GCAGGAGGAAATACACATAGTGAGGGAGGAAACACATAGTGAGGGAGGAGCACACACACACACACACACACACACACACACACACACACACACACACACACACACGCACACACACACAACCGCTTTGCTACGTCCTTTCATTGGATTCGAAACTTTCCTGCTGTCTGCAAAAAAACTGGGAGATGTTTCAGAAGATGGCTGTTTCAAAACGTACAAGATTACGACGTATCCGTCCCAAATCTGACTCTACACCATCTCCTGTCCCAAGTTCTGGTTCGAACTTTCACTCGCGACGTCTGGAAAGTACCGCTTGATGTTTCAGGCAATGGTTGCCGGTTTCATACCGCCAACGCTTACGACATATCCTTCCCAAATCTGTGTCTACCACATCTCTTGTCTTCTGGTTTGAACCTTTTCTCGTGCCGGGAAATTAAGAAGCTGCTGATATTTCGGGAAAATCAAATGGTTGTTTCATAACGCAGAAGCCGGCTTCACACAAGGAAAGAGGCCAAATGCGTTTATTTATTTATTTATTTTTTTTATTTTTATTTTTTTTTTTTTTTTTTGGGGGGGGGGGGGGGGGGGACAGATCTGCAAGAAAAAACGCACATATTCGGGGATGAAACATACACATTTTCATGGATAAACACACACATTCAGGAAGGACTCGAGAACACATACATGCCAGGAGGAAACACATATACATCTTCAGGACACACACACACACACACACACACACACACACACACACACACACACACACACACACACACGTCATGGGGAGGGAACACGCAGCTCAGTTGAGGAAGGAAAACTGACACAATTTGGAGGAGAAAACACACACACGAGCGGGGAGGAACACACACACACACACACACACACACACACACACACACACACACACACACACACACATTCTAGGGGCATAGTATGTACGCTACGTCCTTTCGATTCGAACTCTTTCTGGTTGCTGCATGGAGACGTTTCAGAGAACGGTTGTTGCAAAACGCAAAAAAGCTTACCTCAAGTCAAGGCGACAAAATCGGAATTCTGGTAGGAGGTTGTGTTCAGTGACAACGTCGCCCGTTTCGGAGGCACCGTGGTTACAGATGAGGGTTCAGAAGACACTGACAAGCGTCATTGCGGGCGACACTCGATCCCCCTCCCTCGCTCCCGTGCTGGCTACGGCTGCGACGGCTGCAACAGCAACACCATCACAGCAGCTACAGCGACTCCGACAACTGTGCTGGTCTTGTCGGGGTGTCAGCCTGGATCGGTGCCACATTAAATCACAGATGTTCCGGCAAGACAAGATTTCTGGCACAAACGTGTTTTTTGTGTCGTCACAATACCGCTGTACACGATCCACACCAGCCAGGCGCATGCATGCGCGTGTGTGCGTGCGTGAAAAGTACGTGTGTCCGTGTGGCCGCACCGTCAAAGCAACTCGTGCTGATCGCACCACACACACACACACACACACACACACGCGCGCGCGCGCACGGCGAACGGTGGTCGATTGGCACAACGGCGGTACGCAATCCATTGCGTACGCGAATGTACGTGCATTTTTTTTTTATTATTATTTTTTTTTTCGCTGGATTGCAAAACTGTAGTGAGTGAGTTCTGAGGGAAAAACTGTCGTTTACAATGCTCCAATGTTGTTTGCCACATGAATAGGTGAGTGAGTGAGTTTTTAGGGCTTAAAGCCGCGCAAGCCACAAAGACTAATTCGCGGCTGAGCCACATGAATAGAGATGTTCCTTTTGGTCATTGCGATCATCATCAGTTTTCGTGACTTTGCGGCTTCTAATAGTAAAGAAATATGACTGTCTTTTGTCTAACGCTTCCATACCTGTTCTACACGCCGATCGACAAAGTCGCTAAAAATAACCACCAATCAGCGCTGTCTAACTGGTCCTCAGTCCGCAACCAAATAACGTCGTCTGCTCAGTACGCGGTACGCTTCTACATACGCAGAGTGGGTGGGTGGGTGTATGGGAGTTTAACGTCCTTTTCCACCACGTAAGGGTGTTATCCGCAAAGACAGGGCAACGAGAAAAAGGCCAGCACAAATATTTGGCCCCAGCCGGGATTCGAACTCAGGACCGAGAGGCCAGCTCTTTACCATTCGTCTATCCCGGCTCCCTCTACGTACGTAGAACAACATTTACGTCCCAGTGGTTTCAGATGCTGTATTGTGTCCCTAGTGACTGATTCTGATGCACGGATTAAGCGCAGTTCATGGAAAGTTTTCCGCAGCGTTGTAGTAGTATGCCTGACAAACAAATCGACGGAGACTTTAGTGGCGGAGTGGCGGCGAAAGGTTGAGCCATCAGCGAGTTTTGCGTACGTCACGTACGCCAAAGAATCAATCGAGCACTCCCCTGGCTTCCCGCTCCCTCCCCCCTTCGATCGATGACAGTGCACGCGCCGCACGTGCGCACGGATTGACAGACAGGCGGCCACAGTCACACGGACGGTAGAAAAGGAGAGAGAGAGAGAGAGAGGGAGAGAGAGAGACGGAGGGGAGAGGGAGGGGTAGGAGAGAGGGGGAGGTGGGGGGTGGAGGAGCTGTGCCTTTAAACAGGGAGGCGTAGGGTCGATGGGACAGACAACCGTTTAACTTGCCCGCCAGCCGCCGTCAGTTCCCCCCGCTGAGAAATCCGAGCGCTGATTCTGAGCCAGTTCGCGAGACCGGGGCCAAAAGGAAGTAAAAGAAAAAAAAAAAAAAAAATATAGTTGTGATAGTTCCCCCTTGCCGCTTGCTTTCCCTTGAGCCCAGAGCCTGTCACAGTCTTTCAAGTGTTGCGTCTTGTTTTGAAGACCATTGGAGGCGACAGGAATATGTTCATTGTCCCCCCCCCCCCCTCCTCCACCCCCTTTTTTTTCTTCCAGTTAACTAACCACCTCAAATATAAATAATAATAATGATAATGAGTATTGTATAGGCGCTTTACCCAATTTCATGAATCGAATAAAAGCGCCGCGAACTGAACCCAACACGCATGCTCACGTGAATCACACGCATTCTCTCACACACTGGACATAAACACATTACAATCACGTGGTGCGAAGGGTCAGCTCAGCTATTTAAATTTCGGAATTTAGAATTGCGTTTATGTTTCAAATTTGGTGGGCTGAACATTTCCAAAGCATATTGAGGCCCATCGTCAGTGTTGTTGAGCATGCTGGTTAACTGTATCCCATTCCGCGGCTCCTCCCGTTTGAAATGGGATGTTTATAGGATTTGTAACGTGCACGCGTTATATTGTGCGTGCGTGTAACGTACACGAAGGCGAGACAGGCACCGTAAACGAGTCTGCACATGAATTTGACTCGATATGGTAAGGAAAAAATCCCCACCATATTCCTGTCCACCGGGGACTCGAACCAGGCAGCTCAGGATCCGAAATCAGATGCCTTAACCACTAATCCCCTTTTGGTGTCCCTTTTTGCCTTACCCATTACTTATGCTCTTCCCACTTGAAGTTTAGAAATCTGGACGTTTATTGTCCTTTGCTGGGGTCATATTTTGTATTTTCCATTTGCATTTTACCACATAAACCTTCTCTTGCCACATATACCATTTTGCCTTATCCATTACATTATGCTCTTCCCACCTGTAGTTATGACATCTAGACAATTATTGTCCTTTGCTGAAGTCTTATTTTGTATTTTTCCATTTGCGTTTTTACCACATATATACCCTCTCTTTCTTGGGCAATAGACGACTCCAGTCGCCAAAGCCCCGCCCCTATACTCTGCCGTGTATTGGCAAAACACAGTACGTCCATGACGTCATTGCATGACGTCCATCCATTGACATCATTTGGGGAAAAACACCATTACGTCAATCTGTTTCGTCTTGAAAGGGGTGAGTTCAAGATGAAACAGATTGACGTAATGACCTTTTTCCCCAAATGACGTCGATGGACTTACTGCTTTCTTTCCGTGTTTCTGTCATATCAAACTACACCTGCTTACCTCGTTGTAGTGTCTAGCAAAAAAAAAAAAAAAAAGGTTTGCACCGAGTGTTTCCATTTTCAATTTGAGAAGCACCGAGTGTTTTCATTTTCAACTTGAGAAGCACCGAGTGTTTCCATTTTCAATTTCAGAAGCACCGAGTGTTTCCATTTTCAATTTGAGATGCACCGAGTGTTTCCATTTTCAATTTGAGACGCACCGAGTGTTTCCATTTTCAATTTGAGAAGCACCGAGTGTTTCCATTTTCAATTTGAGACGCGCCGAGTGTTTCCATTTTCAATTTGAGACGCACCGAGTGTTTCCAGTTTCAATTTGAGGCGCACCGAGTGTTTCCAGTTTCAATTTGAGAAGCACCGAGTGTTTCCATTTTCAACTTGAGAAGCACCGAGTGTTTCCATTTTCAATTTGAGAAGCACCGAGTGTTTCCATTTTCAATTTGAGAAGCACCGAGTGTTTCCATTTTCAACTTGAGAAGCACCGAGTGTTTCCATTTTTCAATTTGAGAAGCACCGAGTGTTTCCATTTTCAACTTGCGAAGCACCGAGACCATGCCATTCTTGGGGCGCGGCCCTTTTGATTGACAGGAGTATGAGTCATCAATTGAAGAACAACGAAAATGACTAAGTTTTAAAAATGTTCATTGTCCCATGCTGTCTCTTTTCCTCCACTACTCAACCACTTGTTGCTTCTTGTGGTTCATGCACGCTCCAAACGCAAGCGACTTGAGTGGCGAAAGGTGAAAAAAAAAACAAAAAAAACTCTGCAGACGTTACAACACAATAAGGGTTTAATGTCACTTCCTGATTTTACAAACCTGGCGTGGAATGGAAGCTACCCAAAAGCTGAGTGGCGGATGACTCTTGAAAGCCTATGCCAAAAATCGCGATTTTACTTGAAATCTTCAGGTCACTAGATGTCACTTCAAACCACTATTATGCGGCAATCCGGAGCGGTTATACGAGGGTCACCCCATAAGTTCGTGAATGTGAAAGAACAGATGACATCAAAAAATAATGTTTACGTCATCATCACAAGCAATGTCATCATAGTTAGGAGACAAAAATTCAGACTTCTACTCTCAGTCGTTTTTTCCCTACGCGACGAAATGGAGGGTAAGGGTGATGCTTCAGAAGGAGGTGCAAATTTCCTCTCAAACAGAGATTTAAGAACCATGATGTATTACGATTTTATTAAAGGAAAGTCTTTCCAGGAAAGTTATGAAATTTTGACCAGGTGTTTTGGTGACCAAGCTCCGTCGAGATCCATGGTCTACAAGTGGTTCAAGGAATTCCAGTTCGGGAGGAGGTCGTTAGAAGATAGTGACCGTTGCGGACGACCAATTTCCGTTACTACAGATGGGAACGTGAACGATGTCAAGACCCTAATTAAGGAAAACCCGCGAATCACAGAGGATGAGATAAAGGACACTTTGAACCTTTCCTCGGGCAGTTTGGACAGAATTTTACGGTGCCATCTCTGTGTTCGGAAGCGTTGTGCGCGTTGGGTGCGCCACCAGCTGACAGAGGAACAAAAGAGGGCAAGGATCGAATGGTGCCTCTATATGCTTCGAAAATTCGACGGAGGAAGGTCAGATCGGGTCAGTAACATTGTTACTGGTGATGAAACATATGTGTATCAGTATGATCCTGAAACAAAGCAGCAGTCCTCTGTATGGCTGTTTCCAGGGGAATCCCCACCCCCCCCCCCCCCCCCTGTAAAATTCAAAAGATCGAGAAGTGTCTCGAAGCAAATGATTGCTGTTTCCTTTGCAAAATCTGGTCACGTAGCCATCGTACCACTTCTGGAGAGGAAGACCGTCAATGCCGAATGGTACATCAACACGTGCCTGCCCAAGGTGTTTGAGGCTTGAAGTGCACGGCGCCCACAGACAGGTACCCGCCACCTACTCCTTCACCATGACAACGCCAGTGCTCACACGGCTGCTGCAACTTTGGACTTTCTACAAGAAAACCAGGTCCAGCTCGTCACTCATCCTCCGTATTCCCCTGACTTAGCCCCTTGTGACTTCTTTTTATTCCCTCTTGTTAAAAAGGAGCTGAAGGGAAAGGCGTTTGAAACAGTTGAAGATGCTCGAGCGTCTGTCGAGGGCCAGATTTCTGGTATACCAAAGTCGGTGTGGGCTGGAGCAGTGGCTTCTTGGTTCAGACGGATGGAAAGCTGCATTCAAGCTAACGGAGGATATTTTGAAAAACTGAGCTAGATAAGACTTTCCAGCATGCTCACATTTCGCCACATTCACGAACTTATGGGGTGACCCTCGTAGCCTGCTCTTAACTGGGCGCGCGAAACACACATGTGCACATCACAGTCGTTGCGCTCGGTGTGTCTACTAACTACAAAACTGAACACAGCTGTGCTCGGTGACAAACCGATTGAAGATGGCACTGTCCGCCATGTTTGCGCGCCGAGTGACGTACGTAGTACAGCCAATCAGAATCTGTTGTGGAAACCACAGTCACAGTTGTGGCTATTTGAAATCCAGGTTGCTGTGATGATGCCAAAGCGGCGGGGAACCCCCCCCCCCCCCCAACCCCCAATATCACAACTGTGTCACAACTGTGGACAGCACTGTGGCGCTCCGCAGTGCCCAGTTAAGAGCCGGCTTAAGGGCCTAGAGGGGGAAGGCCCACGTCTTGCGTAATAGTGGCTCGAAGTGGCTCCTACTGGTGTACAGTGGCTTGTGTTTTTTTTTTTCCAATAAGTCTTAACATATAGTGGACAGGGGGGGGGGGGGGGTCGGGCTCGGTGAAGCTAGAAACGTCCCACGCTGGAAGTGCCCCCATAACATCACCCATATCTACCTAAAGCGATTGCACGGGGGGGGGGGGGGGGGGGGGGGGAAACAAAACGGACGGTCGTTTTTCCGGTGCCGTTATGCCGCTCCGAATCAATGCACCGCCGATCAGCCAGTTCCCACGCCATTAGCACCGCAGTTTTTCCAAATTCATAGCACCGGAAAAACGCTTCGGAATTTCAATTGTCGGTTACATTAATTGATTGAAAGGGTCCGTTTACTGCCCAGAAACCGGCTTGTGCTCAAATGCCACTACAATCTAAATACGTTGATATGTTTATGTTTTTAAAATAACGACTTTAGATGAGTACAATCGTGGTAGAAGCAAGGAAAAAATAAAAAAAGTGTTGTATTTTGATTCCCCCCTCTTCCCCCCCCCACCTCCTTCCCCGAGAATTACTTGCCAGCGAGACTACCCCGCCCCCCCCCCCCCCCTTCCCACCCCACCCCCCTCGTATCTGCAGGCAAATTAGCCTCCAGCAAACACACACTCTCCGCTCGCAAGTCCACTTGTTCCGCGATGCAAAAGACATTTATTCCTTGATAGGAGATCTGCAGTCAGTCTCGCGCGGCCCGTTTAGTGGCCATTGTTCCTGATTGTGCCTCCTCTTAAGGTCTGTCTGGAGGTGACAGTTTGGATGCCGGATGTGATGGGGAGTCTGGCAGTGGCATGTTGATGCGACAGTTGTCTCGTCATAACGCTGTCGTAGATTGACATGTTGTCCACCCCCCTGTCCATTGGTACTTGTTCTTGGTTTTTAATTGTCTCTGTCTATCCCTTATCGTTTCTACTCAGTCGGGGTGTGTGTGTGTGTGTGTGTGTGTGTGTGTGTGTGTGTGTGTGTGTGTGTGTGTGTGTGTGTGTGTGTGTGGTTTTAGAATGTAAGGCGCCTAGAGCTCGCCTCCCGGGGATAGGCGCCCTATAAATATTATTATTATTATTATTATTGTTATTATTATTATACTGTACACGTGTGTTGATGGCTTGACGGTAGGCCAACCGTGATGAGAGTAAAGAGGAGTGTCATCCCTGCTTCATTATCTCTTCTAAATTCACAACAATAAAGCACTATCCATGCCCTTCACTGGGCCGGTTCTCTCTGTCTGTCTGTCTGTCTGTCTCTCTCTCTCTCTCTCTCTCTCCGGGGAGCCGGGGTGGTCGAATGGTAGAGCGTTGGACTTCTAATGCTCGGGTCGTGAGTTCGATCCCGGCTGGGGCCAAATATTTGTGCTGGCTTTTTCATCGTTGCCCCGTCTTTTATATCACCCGTATGAGGTGGAAAAGGACGTTAAACCCCCAAACACCCACCTTCCCACCCTCTCTCTCTCTCTCTGTCTCTCTCTCTCTCTCTCTCTCTCTGTCTCTCTCTCTCTCTCTCTTTATATTTTATATATTATATTGGGCTTATATTTAGTTGTTTGCTTCGTGATTGTCCTTGACTGTTTGTTTGTTGCTTCATTTTTTTCTTTCTTCTTCTTCTTTCTTTCTTTTTTTAATTTAGAGTAGCAACGGCAAGTTTGAAAATGGTAACTGTGCCAATAGCTTTACCGTTGATAAATAAAGGATCATTGTCATTGTCATTGTCATTGTCTTTGCTGGTAGCCTTTTTCATTCTCATCAGTCTGTGTGTTTTTCATTTTATGTTGCATGTATTGTCTGGCTGTTCGTTTTATGGCCACCATAACCGAATTTCACATTTGGGATAATAAAAATTTATTTGAAGCTGAATTTGAATTAATCCGAAAAGGCGACGATTACGGAGAGTTTTTGGCCGAAGGGGAAAGAAATCGGCGCAAAACAGACCAAACAACCACCCAACCACCTAACCAACCAACCAGCCAACCAGACAATCAGCCAACTAACCAACCAACCAAACCAAATTAACACATTTCGTACCGTCAGTATTTCACGTTTTTAACTCTTGTTCGGTTTTGGACCTGCCGTATGTTAAAATGAGGCAAGATTATTCGTTTTCGGCCGTCACTGCAGCAAACAAGAGTATAATCAAAGTACAACACTCCTATTAAGCCAAATTTAACTCCATACAGAATAAATTAATTACGACTCTTTTTTATTAAGGCCACGGGTGCTCAACCCCAAAATTACTTAGTACGAATTGAGTTAAACAAAGCCAAACCAGCACAAACGAAAAGCCGTCATCGGTCGGAAAACGTGACGATATAGATTTGACGTAAAATCGCGCGTAATAAAAACATGGCGGCCACTGACGACGAAAACAAGTAAACAGAATTTTACCAAAATGTAATGTTCCACACACACACACGTCTTAACTCAGCGTGTTTCTGGACAAATCTATCAAGAAATCGCTAAAAATAGCAGAAATTGAATTTCTACCGCAGCTAGCTCTGTTGCTCTTATCGCAGTTTTAATTAGACACGCAAACTTTTAAAATCTGTTATTCTGAGATCATTTCTCGTGCAGGATATTCCATCGATTGAAAAACACACACACACAAAAAACAGGCCTCCCTTGTTCAACAAGATGTCAAGTGGTTTGTAATGCTCTTATCGCCTTGCCGATTATGACACCGATGAAATGTTTTTGTCGCGTTGCCTCAAGTTTTGCGTCTTGGCCAACACACTTTGGCTCAGATATTGCTCCTTGCCGCTCGCTAATCGCGGATCAATAAACCTTTTGCTCCGTAAACGGACCAGCAGTGCACTGAACGATGATGGTGATGTTGTGTGTGTGTGTGTGTGTGTGTGTGTGTGTGTGTGTGTGTGTGTGTGTGTGTGTGTGTGTGTGTGTGTGTGTGTGTGCGTGTGTGTGTGTGTGTGTGTGTGCGTGTGTGTGTGTGCGTGTGCGTGTGTGTGTGTGTGTGTGTGTGTGTGTGTGTGTGTGTGAGAGAGAGAGAGAGAGAGAGAGGAGAGAGAGAGAGAGAGAGAGAGAGAGAGAGAGAGAGAATATTATTCAATAAATGGAAAGGATGCTTTTGCACGCCTCTGTGTGTGTGTGTGCGTGCGCGCGCGCGCGCGTGCGTGCGTGCGTGCGTGCGTGCGTGTGAATATGCTTGAATATTTAAACTTGTGCTTTTGCGCATCTATTTGTGTGTGCGTGCGCGCGCGCGCGCGCGCGTGTGTATGTGTGTGTGTGTGTGTGTGTGTGTGTGTGTGTGTGTGTGTGTGTGTGTGTGTGAATGTCTGTCTGTTTGTCTGTCTGTGTCTGTGTGTGTGTTTGTGTGTGTGTGCCGGTGAGGGTGGAATTGAACTGAATAAACTTTATTGTCCAAGGAGAAAGATTATAGGCTGCACTTGCTCTTCAAAAATTGTGTCCTTCCTAACATGAAGGAACACGAAGGAAAGAACTTGAACATAAACAAATACGATATCAGGCAGAAAGAGAGAGAGAGGGGGGGGGGGAGGGGGGTATCTTTGTCGTCGTTTATTTTTCCCCTAGGCTAGTCAAGATATACGTAGAAGCTGGCAAAAAATATCTCGACGAACGTGAGTTTATGTAAGTTGACAGCACGCGAAAACAAAATAACTGATACAACCCAGGCGATAAACACGGGCAAGTCTTCACATTTCTCCATCAAGCGTACAATTTTTTATGATCAAATACCGCTGGTAACGTGCAACTAAAATTTGAAAGAAAAAAAAATATAAAAAAAAAATCGCTTTTTTTCTCTCTTTCTAGAGCACATCTTCCTGTCTGGTCAGAACAGAGAGACTGCTCAGAATTCCTGACTTGTCAGGTAGCTTGAAATTCACGCAACCAATTTGTTTTTTAATCAAATTCAATTTATTTAATTTATTTATTTTTTCTTCTTCTTCTTTGCTTCCCCTCCCTGCAGCTAGCAAGGTGCATGAAAAAAAAAAAAAAAACCGAAATGACATGACTGCAACAATTTGAATTTTTATCTCTTTGCAGTCGGGTTTTTTTTTTTTTCCTCCAGATCTTCGGTTTCTGTGTGACATTCTAGTCAGCACGTGTTGCAACGAAGAAGCTGGAACTCCAGGACAAACACTCAGCTCTCTACGCCCCCCCCCCCCCCCCCCCCCCCCCGCCCAACCACCACCAACCACCCACCCATCATCTCTCTCCTCTCCCTCCGTCTCCTCTCCCTCCGTCCCTCCCTTCCCGCACTCCCAAAGGAGAAGCCTGCGTGTTAAGAACAGAGTTTGACGGACTGCCGTTAGAAGAAATTCTTTTCTACTTTTCTGGCCGGTTCAATATTTGCAGGGCCTGCATGGCTGCTGCTGCCAGCGCTTACGAAATGTATTTAATTGCGGGCTGGAGATTAGAAAAAAAGATACCCTCCTCATCCTCAATACCCCCCCCCCCTCCACGCCCCCCCCCCCCCCACCCCCTTCCCATCCCCTCCATTCGCCTGCCTCACGGTCTCCGGCACTTTTTAAATGAATATACAGCACACCACGTCGGTCCACCCTGATAGCTCAGAGGGTCTAGCAGTAAAACGGATGTCTACTGTAATCTAGCAATTAAAGCGCCATTAATTTTACAAAATAGCAAAAAAAAAAAAAAAAAAACCCAGCCAAAACGCCATGGATTTCCGAAGCACCTATTCCCTTTTAGTTTTACATACTGTTTCACTGTAGATTTCGCTGAATGACGTATACTGGTCCTTCAAGTAAGTATGGCGATGAAACAGTCTTGAAAAGGGGCGGTCGGTGATCTAGTGGTTAAGCGACTTCCTAACTAGTGCGAGAGGTCAGGTTCGAGTCCCACTCGGGGCAAAGATTTTTTCCTTCTCGAAGGTGGCACCGTTCATTCGGGCCGATCGTCGACGGTTCTCTCCGGGTACTCCGGCTTTCTAGCCCTCTGCTTTCGAAATGTTCAGCGCACAAAATTTGAAAATAAATGCAATTCAAAGTTCCGAAACTTAAATAACAGAGCTGACCCTTCGCACAACGTGACTGTAGTGTGTTCATGTCCAGTGTGTGAGAGTTCGTGTGATTCACGTGAGCGTGCGCTTTGAGCCGATTCAAGAAATTGGGTAAAGCGCCTATACAATACTCAGTTATTATGATTATCACTATCAAATGGACATAAGGTTTCAGTCGCGAAAGTACTCGTAAGTCTGACTTATGACGCCATCAAAAAGCAGGCCTTTCGTAACAAAACACTCTGAAAATCAGTTTCGTGTCTAGCGAGATCCTTCTTCATCAGAGATGAAAGCCCAGACATCATCACAGAGTAATACGTTGATAGTTTAGATTCCGTGTGTCATCTTAGTTCGAATCCCGGCCGGGGCCAAATATTTGTGCTGGCCTTTTTCTCGTTGTCCCGCCTTTGATATCACCCATACGTAGTGGTGAAGGACGTTAAACTCTCAAACATCCACCCCACCCTGTATTATGTCATCCCGCTGAGAAGTTTATAGAGAGAAAAACGTTTTCCTGTTTTATGAAGACAGACAGGCTGCCAGCAAATTAAGGATTTGGCGGGTCCATATTACACTAACAGACAAGGTGTTATAAGCGTACACGTGCTGACCTATGCATGGCTCTCCGTGCTGACTAAACTCTGATACTGGTCGCTTCATTCAGCTATCGCCAAGATTTTAATAGTTTTGGCGTGTGGTTCAAATACGTTGCTCAAGGTGATAACAGAAATCGGAAATCGTGAGAGTTCCAACATTCTGGACTCGTCCTCTCGTTCTGAAACTATGTAGTTTATTGTCTGAGAACCATCGTCCGTGATTTCTCCAGAGAGTGAGTGGCGCTGCCTTACTTTCAAGAACAAGACATTGAAACGGACATCAGTTCTCCGTACTGAATATTCACCGCTTAAATGAATACTACAAGTTTAAATTTTAATTTAAATTGCTTTGATATTCATATACCACGTTTGGTACTGACGATGAGCTGTTTGCTTTTGTGGATGGCGTCTAGCAGTAGATAGTTCTTAACTTCAGAGACAATAGGCATCATATCTCCGAAGTGAATATTCACCGCTTAAAAGTGCAGTGATGTTCATATATCAGGTTTGACAGAGACATTGATGATGTTGTGGATGACATATTGTTCCGGAACTGATCAGATCAGATCTTCGAAGTGAAAATCTACTCACACCTAAAAAAGAGCAGTGAAATACATACGCCAGAGTCTGGCAAGGACCCTGAGGGTGAGTAGTCTTCTGTTGTGGATGACCTACAGCCTCAGATAGTCCTTAATCTCAATGAAAAGGCATTGAAATGCACATCAGATCTCCGCAGTGAATATTCACCGCTTAAAACGAAAACGCTTTCCCCCCCTGGTGACTGGCATGTTGAAAACGGCTTCTGTTCGAGTAGGAGTATAAAAAAAAAATGATAATAAAAAATAATAAAAAAAAAGCTCTTGAACTTTTCCTTTCTGACAAACATCTGGTAGTTTTTAAGAAAAACCTAATCAAGAAATGGAGGGTCGTCACCTTTTTATGTTTTTCAAATTTGATTTATGTCGCTTTTTCAAGGTCTTGACCTCCGAGGGGAATGCTGTTTTTGTGCAGATCTTTTTGTGCTTGCGTTTTTGTTTGAGGGAATACTGTGGGGGAAAGCTTTGACTTGCAGAAACGTCCGCTAGGTGGCGGTGAAAGGAGAAGAGAATCATTTGCATTTCAGATTTTTTCTCTGATCGATTTGTCTTTGCTGTAATGCATTTTTTTGTGGCAGGGATGGGGGAGGGTGAGCGGAAGGGAAGGGAGGGGGCGAGTGTCTGCAGCAATCTTTTAGGTTTTGTTTTGGGTATTTATTTATTTATTTATTTATTTATTTATTCAGCAGTTTTATGTTCATGTACAGTCGCTCGTCCTTCGTCTGAAACGTTTGACAGTTCGAACATTTTCTCTGCAGAATCACAGAAAAGCAACACAAATGTCGTTATGATTTCCCCTTGGAGTTATGAGCAGACGACACTTGGCAGATCTTGCACACATGAACAGATTTTAGTAGAAAAGGTCTAGCGAAGAAAAAAACAAACAAACAGTTTATCCGAGTGTTGTGGTTTTTCTCAGTCACTTTGTGTGTGTGTGTGTGTGTGTGTGTGTGTGTGTGTGTGTGTGTGTGTGTGTGTGTGTGTGTGTGTGTGTGTGTGTGTGTGTGTGTCTGTGTGTGTCTGTGTGTGTAAACGATCTGCTTGTGTCCGGTTCTGTTTGCACAACGTGTTTTGCTGATGGAGTAAGATTAATCTGACATTTGAAAAGTCTGCTGTGAAATCCGGTTCACTCGTCCTGTGTGAACTGAAAAACAAGATCTGATTGCCATCAGTGAAACCGAGAGACCCCGCTGACACGAGGACTGAATGACTGATATGAGCAGGACACCCTGACAGCTGTTAACCCATCCGCTGGTGTCATGTCAATTGATTTTGTCTGCTCGCATTCGTTTTGGTTTCAACATTGTTTATTCCGGTAAAGACAAATACATCGCCATCAGTAGTAGAGTTGTGCACAATAGAGCACAGGTCAAAGCGTATAAGTGTGCTCTCGTTCGTTTCTGTGTGTACGTTACGTTTGGCGCCATCTTGCGATGCTGCTGGTCTGAAAATTAGTTCTGTTGTGAGTGTGTGCTTTGTTGATTATTTGTGTCTATTCATTTTTTCAATTATCCCTTCTTTACACTGTCACTATTGTTATCACTATTTGGATTTCTGTTTGGATCATTGTGTGTGTGTGTGTGTGTGTGTGTGTGTGTGTGTGTGTGTGTGTGTGTGTTGTGTATGTTTGTTCTACATGATATTCTTTAGAACAATATGATATGTCCATCTATGTAGGTCTGTTGTCCATATATGGCATGTAGCATGTATATGTATATGTCCCAAAAACAGAAATTTAAAAAAAAAGTTCTGACAACATTTCAATAGGCTGCTGGTTTCGTATCACAATTGCACGAAGCCTCAACACGTTTATCAGACAATAAAGTTGTAATGAATTGAGTTGAACTGAATTTTACGAGCCACATTTCCATACCACGTTCACGTGATTGCCGTACAAAGATTGAGTTCACAGACCTTTTTCCAAAACACTAAACTTTGACACGTGAGATACAAGTTACAGTCGCACACATGCTTATCAATATGAGTTTGTCTGAGTAGGCCACAGTGCTTTCTAGAGTAACTGTGCTCTGTCGTGATGGACTACATGGCCCGTATGTAAAACTTGAAGATAATTTAACCCACGGCTACGGGCCTAACCCAGACTAGGACAAAAGAAACCCCAAAACAAAATTAAATAAAAAGGAAGCGAAGAACAAAAGACAAAAATCCTTCTATAACGGCTTAGGCACCATGGTGGAATGGACCCGCTTCCTGATTTAAAACAAAAGACAACAGAAGATTTAACCCTAGAGCTAGTTTAGTTCGAGGTTAGACTGTAACCCGGGGCTAAACTCCCTAACCCTGACTTTTACATGCGAACCCTGAAGATCTGACACAATTTAAAACAAAAGACAACAGAAAATTTAACCCTAGAGCTAGTTTAGTTCGAGGTTAGACTGTAACCCGGGGCTAAACTCCCTAACCCTGACTTTTACATGCGGGCCCTGAAGATCTGACACAATTTAAAACAAAAGACAACAGAAAATTTAACCCTAGAGCTAGTTTAGTTCGAGGTTAGACTGTAACCCGGGGCTAAACTCCCTAACCCTGACTTTTACATGCGGGCCCTGAAGATCTGACACAATTTAAAACAAAAGACAACAGAAAATTTAACCCTAGAGCTAGTTTAGTTCGAGGTTAGACTGTAACCCGGGGCTAAACTCCCTAACCCTGACTTTTACATGCGGGCCCTGAAGATCTGACACAATTTTAGCACCATCGCAAGTGCGTCCAAAAGATGACGTCACAAAGACTAAAAGTCTGCAGAAGAAGAAGCTGAAATCTTCTCTACAATTCGTTTTAACCCTTCCACTGCAAATTTCGTAAACTTGCAAATTCAAGTTATTGTCGCTTCCGATTTTTGACGCTTTTGTGCTTTTGAAAAATGTTACTAAAACAATTTGAGTGTAAGAAGCGCTTCAATTTTTTTTTTTTTTAAATCACGTTTTCTTTAGACCGGGTACGTGCCTTGAACAATTGCCAGGGAATGAATGAAAACAGTTTGGCGGTGAAGGGGGTTAACTCATGACACTTTAACTTGTCCGGATTCAAACACAACCTCATTTACGTTGGTACCGTTTGTTGTCAGCGCCTATCCCAGTGTTTCAGCCAGTTTGTCTCCCAACTTCTCAAATGCTGCCGTCATCGCCTCTCCCAGGTGTTCGGTCACATTGTTCCCAGCCTCCAGCGTGTCCTTCACACTTTTCATCGATTCTGTCATCGCCTCTCCCAGTTGTTCTGTCTTGTCTCCCAACTTCTTCATTGCTCCCGTCATCAACTCTCCCAGGCCCTCAGTCAGTTTGTCCCCAATCTTGTCTCCCAGACTCGCCATTGCTGCCGATAACGTCTCTCCCAGTTTGTCAACTTCACCCGTCAGGTTCCCTCCATCCTCCAGCTGCTCTACCCGACCGGTGAGTTTCTGTACCATCTGGAGCAGCTCCAGCCTGCTGACGCCCTCAATACACCACACGCTGCTGACCGCCAGTAGTGACAGTAGTAAAGGCAGGATACCCATCGTCTCGATGCAGTCTGCAATACCCAAACCAAAACAATCATTGGTATATTGCAAGCATAACAATGGATTATATAAACTTTACAAAAAATGGATGAACTATGTTACAATGTTCGAGTTACTAGAACGTGATAGCACGCATGGGTGCATGTTGTTTCGTTGGTTGTTTGTTTTGTTATTTGTTATTTATTTATTTATGTTTTCTTAACAAACGCATGTAGGGTGGGTGGGTGGGTGTTTGAGGGTTTAACGTCCTTTTCCACCACATAGGGTGATATCAAAGACGGGGCAACGATGAAAACGCCAGCACAAATATTTGGCCCCAGCCGGGATCGAACTCACGACCCGAGCATTAGAAGTCCAACGCTCTACCATTCGACCACCCCGGCTCCCCCAAACGCATGTAGGCAAGCTGGCACGTATGTATGTATGTATGTTTATTATGTTTATATACATATATGTATGGATGGATGTTCGTAAGTATGCTACAAAAACAAGAATAAAAACAAAACAAAAAACAATCATTGGTTTGCTAGTTTTCACAACAGTACTTGGTCTGAGGACAGTATTCTGCCATGACGTTTATTGTTAATTGCTAAATCTATATCCGATATACAGATGGCGCTGATTTCGAAAGCTGAAGGGGAGCCTGGGTGGCCGAATGGTAGAGCGTTGGACTTCTAATGCTCGGGTCGTGAATTCGTATCCCGGCTGGGGCCAAATATTTGTGCTGGCTTTCTTTTTAAATCGTTGCCCCGTTTTTGACATCACCCGTATGTGGCGGAAAAGGACGTTAAACTCCCAAACACCCCACCCCACCCCTCGAAAGCTGAAAACATCGTTAATCGAATTTTGACTTTCGAGGCTAAACAGTTACAACGAACCATTTATGGGTAGGTGGATGTTATAGATGGCGCTGATTTCGAAAGTTGAAAACACCATTCATCGAATTTTGACTTTCGAGGCTAAACAGTTACAACGAACCATTTATGGGTAGGTGGATGTTATAGATGGCGCTGATTTCGAAAGTTGAAAACACCATTCATCGAATTTTGACTTTCGAAACGAACCTATTTCAGCGAATCATTTAAGGGTGGTTGGGTGTTTAACTCTTTGACGACGGAGCGCAATTTCTGACACACGATTTCCTATAGGAAATCGTGTGTCAGAAATTGCGCTCCGTCGTCAAAGAGTTAAGGGTTTAACGTCCTATTCCACCACATAAGGGTGATCAAAAGCACGACAAAGAGGAAAACGACAGCAAAAATGTCTGGCTCCAAGCTACGGAGGAATCGAACTCATGACCCGAGCATTTACAGTTCAGTACTCCACCGATCGACTGTTCCAAGCTCCCAAAGGAACTATTTAAACGGGCTCAGTAATTTCATCTTTGCTAATCCAGCTTAAGTTTTGGAACAGTTTCGCTCATGAGTGCGCCTGTACGCTCGAAATACTCTATCTTGGTGATTAGTACAGCTCTTAATGCGATACAACCTTGCTAACACTTTGCGCGAGTGGTCGAACATTTTTAATTCTACGACTATTATTACACTACTGGGGCGCTCGGTGTGGTCCGCGCCGGGTCATCGAGTACGCTTCTGTCGGCTCAGTGCCAGCATCACAGACGCTGTCATTTTCCGGGTGTCTAAGTGGTGTGATGATAGATACCACGAAAAGGTGGGTGGGTGTTTGGGGGTTTAACGTCCTTTTCCACCACATACGGGTGATATCAAAGACGGGGCAACGATGAAAAAGCCAGCACAAATATTTGGCCCCAGCCGGGATACGAACTCACGACCCGAGCATTGGAAGTCCAACGCTCTACCATTCGGCCACCCCGGCTCCCAGATACCACGAAAACAGTGAGCATAAAAATGATAGCTTTAGCCCCTTTAAGCAACCAGTTCAGCTTAGTGACAGACAACATGGACAACATGGCGCCAGACCTACCTGCTACGCGTCAGCAAACACTGGTAACAAAGCTCGCAGGAGTTGGAAATTAGGATTGTTCACTCAACACGCCGGCTGAACGACTGAAGCGAACAGAACACGGTCTCTTCTATTTACCGATCTGCAGGTGTCATCTCGATTGATTCTATCTGAGCATGTTCATTATAGACTTATTGCGTGGTTTGTGCCGGCGTGTGAAGCTGCTGGAGCGAAA
Organism: Batillaria attramentaria; assembly: GCA_018292915.2. NCBI lineage: Eukaryota > Metazoa > Mollusca > Gastropoda > Batillariidae > Batillaria > Batillaria attramentaria. The sequence continues at coordinate 34,416 of JACVVK020000437.1, forward strand.
TTAACCTGAAAACATATCATAGGTCTGGTGTGAAATCCGGAGTTCCCATCCTCTGTGGAACAACAAAACAAAAACAGATGACTATCGTTGAAATTAGAGCTGACTGTCAAATCCTGACTGCTGTTCTACCGGGTGAAGGGTGGGGGGGGGGGGGGTCGGGTCGGGGGGGGGGGGGGTCGGGGGTCGGGGGGGGGGGGGGGCCGGGGAGAGTGGGTGGGGGGTCGCGTGAAACAGCTGGTGAGAGACATAGAGATGAACTGTTACGTGCTGTAAGAAACTCCACACAGCCATAACTTTTCTACGCGCTCACGAGTGTTTTTGTGAGTGAATGAGACTTGTTCCGCAGTCAATATAAGAACTCGCTACGTGCAGAGTGTGCGCCTGAGTCACCGTATACCTCGGTAAGACGACAGGCTCTTCGAACATTCACCACGTACCATGAACCTGTCTGCAAACCTTGATCATGGAAAACGGATCTTTAACTGACCCTATGCTAAAGTCCCCAGTCCGGGTTCTCTCTCTTTTACAACTCTTGGCTGGGGCAGTGTTACGTCGTTTTCCACCACGTACGGGTGATGTCAGAGACGGTGCAACGAGAATTTTAAAAAAAAATGCCAGCACAAATATTATGCCACAGTCGGGATTCGAACTCACAACCCGAGAATTGAAAGCAGATGTTACAATCAGAGCTTTACTTAGAATAGCCTTAAACTTAAACCCTCAAAATAGTCTGCAACAGGCAGTGTGACCAGATTTGGACTGTTTAAAGTTGGAAGTATAAGATCATACAAGGCACACACACACACACACACACACACACACACACACACACACACACACACACACACACACACACACACACACACAGAGGCAGTTGTATTTCTTTGAAATTCTCTGACAGCACTGAGAAACGCTTAGGTCAACGGGAAAAAGACCCCCCCCCCCCAAAAAAAAAAAAAAAAAAAAACTCATCAAAGAACAAAAGACACAAGAGACTGGGAAACAATGCACAGAATTACCAAAGGCTACAAACCCGCTAAGAAGCATCTTTAGCGGAACCCGCCCAATCATTTGCGTGTATTCCATGGAGGTTCGCGTGATTCCGCAAGAAATGCCCCCTTTGATACTAACATTTTGCTGTCCCTACTCCCGCGAGCGTAATAGAAAATGGCTTCGGAGAAGAGACTTGTCTCCCTTGATGTGAACTCTTGTGGGTCTCCTTTCCATTCTAATCTGACTTGTCCTTTATGATGCCGTTCACGTCAACTCGGTTCGTCGGCGAGTTGGGTAAGAGATTGATTGGCAGGTATATTGTAGGCGTCTTTGGGTTATTTCCTTGTTCAAAACTGGTATTTTTTTAGGGGAACAGACAGGGGGGGGGGGGGGGGGTAGCCAAGCAGACGTATTCTGAGGCCGTTTACACTTGCAATCTTTCAATTTTTACTGGGTTGACCCGACTTGGTGCGTTTACATTAAACCAACCCGGGTTACAAGCGACCCTGCTACGAACCAGAATTGAACCTTGTCCAGGGCCAACCCACATTTCAGATCTAAGCATGCAGTTGGCGTCATGATATGATGATGCTTTCGTCATGGCATGACGGCGGGCATGACGTTAGTTTCCCTACGTCATGGTCAGGGTTAGACTTGCAAAGAATGTAGTGTATACGCCATTGACCCGAATATCCCACTGGAGTCGAGGTAAACCACAGACCTAAAAAAGATAGACCCTCTGCGGTGCTGGAAGTGTGACGCCGCCGCGCGCCATGTTGCGAGTACCTGGAAGTGCCAGACGCTATCAGCTGTTTACATAGCGCGCATAGCATTGGTCCGCTTTATCTTACGTCACATTTCTGATGACGTCTTTCTGAAGAACTTTGTATTTCGACCGAGGCGTCCAGTACACAGACCCTTTGAGTTCTGGTATTCGCAAGATGGCCGCGATAGCGACACTCGCAAGCAGCGGCGGCAGCGTGCAGCGGTGGGTCTATCTTTTTTTTAGGTCTGTGAGGTAAACGCGGGTTGAATCCGGGTTGTAGTGTAAACGACCTCATTGTAACGCTGCTCCATATGAAACGGATGGGGGGAGGGGAGGGGGCGGTGGGGGGTTGGGGGGTGAAGGTAGATATGCCGAGGCCTGGTGGTGCTTGACAGGAGTCCAAGAAACGTTGCTTAGGCCTTTTAAACACCAGTTTCCTTCAATTTCAGAGACCACAAAAGGTCGTGATGGCCTACTGAACCATCGTTTCATTTGCAAACAGAGTTACAGATTCGAGAGAGGGATTTGGCCCGCACTGTCAGCTCGCATCTTTTTGCTGTAAACTCTCTCAGTTGGGGAACAATAGGCCAGTCAGTCTTTTAAATCTGTGCCTGAGAGCCACCAGGCCAACCTCCGTTTCCTTTCCTGCTGGACTGACCTCCCGTTGAACTGAGAAAAATCAGAATTCGCAAGAATTTATTACTACTGCATTGCGCGCTGATTCGATGTTCTTCTTTGCAAAGATAGCGAGCTGGTGTACCTCGCATGCACGCTTTGAACTGGAAAAACTCTGTGGCGAGTCTTAATCTTTTGAATGAACAGGGCCGCGTTTCTTAAGGCGAGCGTTCCGAAACGTTCCGGGGCGCTTTGCTATGAAACCGTTTGCACGCAACTTGCCCGCGGCGTGCGAAAAAGGCGCTCGCGCGCGCAGTCTGAAGCAAATTCGCCACGAACAAAAGATCACGTGGTAAGTTTCTATGTAAACAAAGATGGCGGCGCCCACCGAAGGCCTCGTTGAAGTGGAACTAAGAAATGGCTTAAAATGAATTTGCGGGTGGATGGAGACCTTCTGTCCCAACTTGTAATTGTGCAGAATAGTATACGAAAATAATCTGAGCTAATTGCACCGGGCCGTGGTCGCCAGTCATTCAGGGATATGTTGTGCGTGTTTGTGGGGAAGGAGTGGTCAAAGTGAGTACGTAAGGGTGTCTTACGTCTCCGTTTTGCATCGAGCAGAACATGCATACTAGCGGTATATCATGCTCCAAGCCAGTAATTATTCCTCCTCCTCAAAAACGTCGTCTTCTGCGCTCAAAAGATGACTGATAGCTGCGAGCACAATTGCGTGAGAAACGCGCCCCAGATAGATATGTGAGAAATTTATATTAAAAAAAGGTTCATGCACTTCAGAAAAAAAGAAAAGACTGGCACACACACACACACACACACACACACACACACACACACACACACACACACACACACACACACACACACACACACACAAATAGCATGCAAAAAGATATACATATAATTTGTCTAACCCTTACCACCAGACCGCTCATTTCCACACTAACAGAGCCAAGGTAATTTCTATGTGCACAGACAGAACCCTGAGGCGAGCAGAAAATATGGATTTATACCTCAAGGGCACTATATAGGCCCCTGGCCCAGCTCAATATCACTACATACAGCTGGGGGTAATAGATATAGCGGACAGTATTAAAGGTGCTCGTACGATTCTAAAGTTTTGACAATTGCTTTGATATGATAATGTGATGATGATGATGAGGAGGAGGAGGAGGAGGAGAAGAAGAAGAAGAAACTGGAGGCAGGTTTTCGGAGGATGTGGACAATTCGGCGTCGTTGGGGGATTTCATCTTCCACTGACTGCTGTTTTGTTCGCTTCCAGAGTTCTTTGTTGGTGATGGTCTCAGGCCAGCCAATCCGAAGACTCCTCGTGAGGCACGTGTTGATGAAGGTCTGGATCTTCTTCATGGTTGTTACGGTGGTTCTTCATGTCTCGGCTCCACACAACATGACAGGCTGTTGAAGATCCTGATCTTGATGTGGTCAAAGAGCACAAATGCACGAGACTTCAAAATTCCTATATAATTATTCCCTATTAAGCAAATAAAAGCGACATAAAAGGGACAGAAACCACTTAACTTTGACAAAGGACGGCACAGGCCAACGTTTCGGCTTTCGCCTTCTTTAGGACATAAACAAATGGGACATAACTTCAACAAACAAACAAAAGGTAACTCTGCGGACGTACTGACATACGCGGCGCGGGAAAAAAAAAACACAAAAAAAACAAAAAAAACAACAAAAAAGGGTGGGCGAGAAAAGGACCAGAAAAATAGTAAAAATATCACAACACCCATCCTTTGGTGACAACAGACCATGGACTGTGTGTGAAAAAAAAATTGTTGGGCAGAAAGGAACAAAAAAGAATAGTGAAAATTAGCAATCACAACATCCATGGTCCTGTGTCACCAAATGAACCGTGTATGTCAGTACGTCCGCAGAGTTACCTTTTGTTTGTTTGTTGAAGTTATGTCCCATTTGTTTATGTCCTGAAGAAGGCGTAAGCCGAAACGTTGGCCTGTGCCGTCCTTTTGTCAAAGTTAAGTGGTTTCTGTCCCTTTTATGTCGCTTTTATTTGCTTAACTTGCAACCACTTCGCAGTCATTACCGTTTCCGTTTCTATTCCCTATTACTAGTATTAGCCTCACGCATAACAGTCACCCCTAAAGAAAGCCTTCAGTCTAGAAACAAAAAGTTACCCTGCACAGACCATTCAAGGACACGCACCTGACAGGAGTGTACAACAATTTGAATGTCTCCTTTCCGCTCATGTGTTACATACATGTTTTTTATATATGTTAGTGACGACTTTGAAGTTCCTACTTGCATACAGCCAATATCATCGACACATGCCACGTTTATTTTGGTTTGTTTATCATGTGTACTTTTCTCTTCTTCATTTCCTTTAGATAGTTAATACTTTTGTTTGTCTTTTTTCTTCTTTTTTTTTCCCCTTGTTTTGATGGGGGGGGGGGGGGGGGGTATTTGTTTGTTTGTTTTGGGGTTTTTTTTTGGTGCGGGGGGGGGGGGGGGGTACCATTTAACGTTGAATAACAGGACAGCTTGTAAGACAGGCAGCAATGCCTAAATGCTCTATCCTGGAGAAAAAAAAAACCGTTTCATCATCATCATCATCATCATCATCAAACCTCACTGGAGCCATGCAGGTCTACTTTCTGTTTAGACCTGAAAGCCACTTCACCCAAATCCACTCACGTCATCTTTGCCAGACCTGTGCGGAGAAAGCGCCAGTTTCACTGGCAGCGTGCCTCTCGTTGCAGCCCCCTGGCATGCACCCTGCCCTAATATCTTTGGGCCCCCCTTGCTTTTGATAAGAGGAGAGGGGGCCCACCAGTGGTGGGGCCCCCGTGCTCTGCTGTCGCAGGACACAATCCTTGGCAGTCAACACACACACACACACACACACACACACACACACACACACACACACACACACACAAATCTCCCCCCTCCCCACCCTTCTTCACCCCGGCCGGCCGTATGGCTCACACGACTTAGTGGGCCCCCCCCCCCCCCCCTTCCTCTCAGCATCTTCCTACGCGCCTGTCGTATTTCAAACATATGGCTTCAGCTGACAATACTCACCGTGAAAAGGTATGAACCGAAGTAGCAAGCAGGAACAACTCCGCCATTTTGATTAGCCCCCGTTCTATATACAGACTGCGGCACAGCCACTGTGGACTTTGGCGGCATGTCTTCAGCCTGGGGAAATCAGTTTGCGAAACCGAGAGAATATGAATCATGGAGAATAAACACGCACAGGGGTCTGATGCATGAAGAGGGCCTTAGACGTCTAAGTCCGAGACTAGCTTGACTGCGCTGAGATTAACTCAGTTCCTACCAAGTACGTTTAAAGTTGTTCACCAGTGGCCTCAACACACACACACGCACACACACACACACACACACACACACACACACACACACACACACACACACACACAATCATAATCATAATCAATTCATGTCTAAATGGATTTGAATTTGGCGTTGTGGGAGCGTTGCACTTTGATTATACTCGTATTTGCTGCAGTGAGATAACAAGTCTGAAACTAGATTAACGTCTCATACTAATCTTGTCTCGTTTCATGCATCAGATCCCAAGAGTTACCGTTTACCCTGAAATACTCGCAGACTTGCCTTAGTCTCCGTTCATGCATTTTGCAAATGCAAATTTTTTAATCTCGACTTAACCAAGCTGGTCCCGCGCTTGCCGCCTAATCTGTCTCCATGCATAGAACCCCAGAGATCAGAAGGGGCAGTTCTGACGACAGCGACGCGTATTCCGAAGACCTTCTGAAGCAGTCTGTGTCGGTGACTCGGTATGATCTGAATCCTTGCAATCCCTTTGCGTATACACACTCAAATATGCACACAGCTCCATACTGGAATAGCTATTCTAACATCAAAGTGTCCCATTCAGAAGACGTTCTGAAGCGGTTTATGTCATTATATCATTTGAATTCTTTGGTACTCTCAAATCCGCACAGAGCTCCAGATGAGTGGAATAAAAACAGCTATTCGAACATCAAAGTGTCCCATATTGAAGACGTTCTGAAGGGGTCCACGCCGGTACATCATTTTAATTCTTCAGGTACACTCAAATCTGCACAGAGCTTCAAATAAGTGGAATAAAAACAGCCATTGGAACATCAAAGGAAGTAGATAAAGGGTGCAAGAAGTGTAATACAAGCAATTTCTCTATTAGACGGGCCAAGAACTTTGTAGATTATTGTGTGTGGGTCGGACTGGAGTTGAATGTCCGCAGAACCGGGAGATAATTACTGCATGCTATGAGCATACTTCATCGGTTAGTACTTTTTGGTTGGTTTAACACATTCCGTACCTGGCACGAGTATCCCACGTTCTCGTTTTTGACCCTGTACGCGAAAATCAGGCAGAGATGAACGGTTCCTTGACGGCTAACACGAGGAAATTGAACTATCCAGCATGCACTCCTAGCCAATATGTCCGGCTAGCCGCAGAAAATGAACAGTATCTCTCAGGCACGAAGAACTCTGTCAAGATTCCTACTCCTAGCAACACTTTAGGAGTTTCGATGGCCGCTTATCAAAATCCCAGAAGTCTCTTAGCAACACGTAATCTGAGGCGAGCCACTGTCAAGCTGCGCACAGAGAGAGAGAGAGAGAGAGAGAGAGATGATTACAGACGGATAACGTGCACTCAGCGGCTGCCAGCGGCTTTTGTGACAAAGCTCGTACCCGGAAGCGAGCTCTGTAGCTCTGCTGAAATGGAAACTGTAGTACGTCAGTATAGTTTCGGCAATGTAGTAAGTCACCAAATCTGGTGTGAATATTTCTTTACTGTTGGAAGCCGCAAAGTCACGAAAATGGTCCCAGTGGCCAAAAGCAGCATTTGGTAAACAGCCTTTGACCTTTGTGAACGGCAGTTTTTCTCCTAAGAATTCATTACGAACATAGAGATTTTAACCTGTGGCAGGGCAGTAACTGAACTTCCCATTGCAACTGACACTTGGTGCACCATAACATGCACTGTGAACCACAAGCACTTGCTCAGTCTGGGGCACAGAGACTCATGGGGGAAATCTGTGACAGATTTATCTGTACCCAGAGCCAGCCTCTGGCTCGATGGCGCCCAGATACAAGTCAGCCAAGAGAAAAAGAAGAACTGAGAGGACAATGAATAAAAATCGCCCACAAGTCTCGGCGACTCTGGCCGGACTCTGGCCACGCAATATTTTCCTCAATCAGATGACAGGAGCCGTTTCCAAGGGCGATAAGAAGGAGAGGAAATAGAGTACCCTCCCCTGGGCGCCGTCCATCTTGACGGTCGTATTTTCCCGCCTGACCGCCAGGGGACACAACCGTCGCTCACCCGGAAGCGAGCAAGGGAGATTATCGACATAATCTGAACCAGGACGAATTTAAGGCAGAGTAGTTTCCTCCCCTCGGAAATCAGCAAGAGTTTCAAAGCAGCATCATTAGAACGCAGTGTATTCCAATGACCTGTACATCTTTCCTTTTTTCTGCTTTATCCATCCGCCATCGAAAACAGGTCGAAATGACCCAGCTTTCTTCAGAATGATGTGTGTCTTTGCTTGGCATTTTCGCCCATCTCGGCGGCCAAGTGTTGCGAACCACTGCATTTTTCCATTGGGATGTTGCAAGACTCTCTCTCTTGTTCCTGCTAGTACTTTAATGTATGATCTACATCTTGAATGATTTCCTGGGTTTGTTTTTTTTCCTTTTCTTTTCTTTTCAATTCTCTTTCTTTTTATGGTAGTGTAGCAACGGCAAATTTGAAAATGGTCTTTGTGTGTCTACAACTTCTTCCGTTGCAACATAAAAGATCGTTATCGTTGGTCTCTGTCTCTCTCTCTCTCTCTCTCTGTGCGAGAAAACCCCATTGAGATCATACCCATCCTCTCTCTCTCTCTCTCTCTCTGGGAGGAACCCCCTTTGAGATCGGACTGTTTTTCCCCGCAGAATAATCACGATGCCTGCTAGCATGTTTGCCTCAAGGTCATGAAATCTGTCGCGAGTCGGCTGATGGGAAGGGGGTGATATAATTGTAATTAAAGACCGCACTACGGTGCGATACGATATGCTATTAGCTGGCGCAGCACGAGAAACCAGGGCAACACGGACTGTCCTCATGACAACCGCACGTGCTGACTGCTCGTTCTGACTGCTGGGGTCGCCCGGGGCATTGTGTAGGACGTGAGGGTACTCGATTGGATGTGAGGCGTACGCGCATAATGACTAGAAACGTCTAAACGGTGTGTGTGTGTGTGTGTGTGTGTTTGGGGAGTGGGGGGGGGGGGGGGGGGTCTCTGATGATGGTGATGATCCACCTAAAAGTTGTCTTCTCCTTGTTTCTAAGTAAAGGTGTGTGTGTGTGTGTGTGTGTGTGTGTGAAGTTTTCGCGGGTTTCTACCACTTCAAGTTACTGCCGCTTCTCTTCCTACTCTGTATCTGTTAGTTAGATACTCTCTTAGTTTGTAAGACAGCCATACATCAAGAAGACGTATTATACAAACACGGCACTCAACAATGCGAATTTCCAAAGGGTCACCTCGGTGGCAGTGTTGCACTTTGATTATACTCGTGTTTGCTGCAGAACGAGCCGTCAAGGAAAGTCAATCTTGCCTCATTTCCGCTTACAGGACCAACACCGAACAGGAGCCAAAAACGTGGGACGACGCGGTACGGAATGTGTTAAATGTGAGTGAGTTACATCACACAGCGTCACTCGGTAGATCAATTTTTGCCGCAGCTACCGAACCGCCAGCGACGTAGCTACGGCAAAAATTGAAACATCGAGTGGCTTATCTTGTGGTGGGGGGGGGGGGGGAGATTATCATGTCCATTGCCAAAGGTTTTTTCAAACTCCCACAGACTTGTCAATGTCAAAATTATCGGTTCCCACTGATCCGCTGATCTCACACGGACCTGACAAGACCATTAAATCTTGGCCCGCAGATATGAATATTTTAATAACCGGTGGCAGGCCAAGGGAAGCAACTCATGCGACAGCACCGCAAAAGGGGAGCAACTCATTCCTGCACGTTCTCGGTTTCCGGCTGTCTGGTCAATACCCGGGCTTGCTATCTGATCCATACTTTCCCCCGGTCTGGTTATAAATATAATAAACTGCATATCAGCGTTTGCCCACAGCTCACGCACATGCGCAGCAGCGATGTCTCAACGTTGGCTACGGACCACAGATAGGATTTCAAAGAAAACGCTATATATTCCTATTAAACGTAACGTTGCGCATTACACTCTAGGGTGCGTGGGGTGGGTGTTTGGGGGTTTAACGTCCTTTTCCACCACATACGGGTGATATCAAAGACGGGCAACGATGAAAAAGCCAGCACAAAATATTTGGCCCTGGCCGGGATGACGAATTCACGACCCGAGCATTAGAAATCCAACGCTCTACCATTCGGCCACCCCGGCTCCCCGCGTTACGCTCTAGAAATGCACTAAATTTACAATCTACAATCTGCCCGACCAGGTATCATTAACTGACAACATCCTTCAGGCTCCTGACCAGCTCCGTCAGGCAGATCACGTCGTCCAGCGAAGCCAGAAATTCCTCTCTGTCAAACGCGGGCGTCGACGTAAACACTAAGAAGTATATAAAATTTACAACAACAACAACAACAATCCTGCAGCCAAAGACTCATGTGTAGGGTAAATTTAAACAAATTCCAATGTTCCGTTTTTCTGCACTGGCCGGCAACGACCACCTGCCCCCTCATTCCTGTCGGCTGCTAGCTCTTGTGCGCGCATGAATACATAAATAGTGCACATGCCAGGCTCATTTTCCCCCTGCATTTACTGTGAATGCCTACACAGTCACACCATGCAGAGAGAGAGAGAGAGAGAGAGAGAGAGAGAGAGAGAGAAGAGTGCGCATGCAGTTCACAGAAGTGTACATACGAGTTCTTAGAAAGCATGGTTGTACTTTTGGTTTCGCATCCACTTTCTGTTTCGCGTCTGTTAGTGTTACTTTTGGGTACTCGATATTACGATATGTGGAAACCGTATCGATATATCGTATCAGTATTCCTTTGAATCGCGATACCGATATGTATCGATAAAATCGTGCACTTCTAGTCACCTGGCATGAAATGTCTTTACAAAGCCAACAAACAGCCCCAGATTGCCTTCTTTTTTTTTTTTTTGCTCCGCACACAAACTTAAAAAGGTGCAAAAATTCTGTTCTATATTTAGCGGAATGCCTACTACATGCCCCGGAGACTGGGAAAGTGGACAGTTGGGAACAACTTTGAAGTCCCAGTGTTATTTCACAGTGTGCACAGAAGCGGTGAAAACTATTGCATTCACCAGCACAGTACATGTTCAGCCTGTTTCGAGATTATTGTCTGCATGAGTTGTCTCCCTTGCCGCAACAAGCACGCATATTTCGTGGCAGTGCACAAATGCATGCATGCTGCGGGTCTGTGTATGCACGGGGGACAACTGTCCACTTTCCTTGTCACCGAGTATTTTTGTTTTTACCTTCTTAGGTATCACTTAGCTCGGCTCGGTCTCGGTTAGCCCGACTCGGCCGTCGTCGCAGGGGCCTAGAGTTATCGACGGACCCGGAACAGGGTTGGTAACTCGAAGTTATTGCTTTCCTAAACAGTTATGGCGCTGATCGAGCCTGTGGTTGCCAATCCCCAGTACCTTTTTGTTTCATGCGGTTATTTACCAGTAAAGAAAAGTGGAACCGACGAAGCAGAAGACATTTATTTGGCGCTCTTTTCTCCAGAAATTCTTTACGACAAGGAAGATGTTCAATAAAACTTGATGTCCTCGCAAAAACATCGAGCTGTATAAACTTTGCGCGAAGCACAGTTTCGCACAAAGTCGAAATGCTTAAAGATCTGCATTACCTACAAAATGCTAGAGCGTTTTTATTCGCATGAAGCACATGCTTTTACCAGAAATGTTTTTTTTTTAATGGTCAAGCAAGTGTTTAAAACGTTCAGCTTTAAAACGTCCATTAAGACGAACCTGTTGTTAGCACAACAACAATGATGAGTGAATAACAGACACTGTGTGTGTGTGTGTGTGTGTGTGTGTGTGTGTGTGTGTGTGTGTGTGTGTGTGTGTGTGTGTGTTCTTTTAGCTGTTTTAGTGCTTTTTATCTTCTAGTAGCTTTTTAGTTTCTTTTAGTTATTTTACCTCCTCTGTAAGCGCTTAGAGCTCACAGAGAATAAGCACAAATAAATATTCATTATTATTATCATTATTATTTTTATTATTATTATTAAGTATCGTAGATCGAGAAAACTGGAAGATGGCAGCGGCCTTGGTGTTCGGGAAAGGTCGAAATAGGCATTTCTTTGTGTGTGTTCGCTGGATTCTGCCTCAGATTTCTAGGCTGGTGGTGATGATGGCCTTCAGCAGATCCGTCTTGGAGTCCCAGAGTTTGAAAATGACGGTGATCGTAGAGTCCGAGAAAACTGGAAAATGGCAGTGCACTTCTCATTCGAGAAAACGCGAAGTGAGTGAGTGAGTGAGTTATGTAGGGCTATAGCCACGCAAGCAGCAAAGACTAATTTGCGACTGACGAAAGTACCTTTCTACCAGGTCGTTTTAAAACAAACTTTTTTTCATGTTGAAACAGGATGTAAATGTAAATTAAACATCTCTTTGGTTTAAACAAGATATATAAGACATGTCTCTTCTCTAAAAGGTCAAAGATTTTAAAGGAAAGGAAGATGTTGTTAAGGGGGGGGGGGGGGGGGGGGCATCCCTGGAGACATCCCTGGAGAAAACTCAAAAACGGCAAGGCAGCTGGCATTCGAGAAAACGGCAGTACATCTGGCTTTGGCTAAAACTGGAAAATGCCAGTAACCCCTATATTTAAGAAAACTGAAAACTAGAAGTGCGCCTGGCGTTCAAGTACACTCGAAAATGGCAGTGACTTTTGCGTTCGAGAAAACTCGAAAATATCTGTGACCCTGGCTTTCGAGAGAACTCGAAAATAGCAAGGAAAGTGCTAAACTTGCCAACCTTGACCTCCAGCCCATACACCAGTGACGTCAGACACTCATCCAATCAGCTTGTTACCAAGAATCAAGGGAGAGCATCCAAGCAATGCGTGAAGTAGCTACCAGCGTAATGTGATTTAGAACTCACGACTGAATAGCGTTCGTCCACATGACCATATTTACCTTGATATAGGGTCCACATAGTGCTATTGATTTTCCTCTCATGTTCTATTTCCCATTTCCCTCCTGACCCAGTTTTGCCGTTTTGCCTTCCCAGTAGATGTGATTGTCAGCATATAGCGAAGCTACATCCACAGTGCTGGTCTGGTGGTGCATATAATACTTTGTCTGTCCGGAAAAAGGAACCAAGCGCCTATCAAAACCATGGCAATTAGCTCCCTTGTTTAAATTACTGCTGATCTCACTCATTTATAAGACCCTTTTCGTAAAGTTTTTTCCTTCAACACTACGATTTCTAAAGAGGACACTTTCGGTCAGAGTCAATGGACGACTCCACTCATGTCAACCACTGAAAAGGCCGAGCCCCAAAAATTCAGCCAGTCGCGTCCCGCGGCATAATCAGCACAACACACGGCAAACATTCTTGCCAGACACTACAACGAGGGAAGCATGTGTAGTTTGACATGACAGAAACAAGGAAAGAATGCAGTGAGTTCACTGACGTCATTTGAGGAAAAAGACCATTACTTCAATCTCTTTCATCTTGAAATCACCCCTTCTCCCATACAATGACGTCATGGACGTACTGTGTTTTGCCAATACATGGCAGGGTGGGTGGGGTGTGTATCTGGGTGTTTAACGTCCTTTTCCACCACATACGGGCGATATCAAAGACGGGGCAACGATAAAAAAGAAGCCAGCACAAATATTTGGCAACAGCCAGGATTAGAACTCACGACCCGAGCATTGGAAGTCCAACGCTCTACCATACGGCCTCCCGGCTCCCCCCCCCCCCCCTCCTCCCCCCCCCCCCCAATGCACGGCAGAGTAAAGGGGCGGGGCTGTGGAGTCGTCTATTTTCTGCAAAATGTGATGAAGGTCCCCTTACTTTCAGACTCAAGTGCCTCAGTCCCTGAAAAGACCAGACGACAAAATATCGTCTCGGGAAGGTCTGAAATTGTACTTTCTTTACGAAGTTAGGCTAGCAGTGAGTGACAGTCACCACACAGCCGTGCAATGGTAAATGACAGTAAGTCCGTGGCACCGTTTTAGGGTAAAAGGGGTGATTTCTAGATGAAAGACACCGACGTCATGGCCTCAAATGATGTCAATGGATGTACTGTGTTTGTGAGTGCATCAGGCCTGTTCTTTGACGGACCTCTTACAGAGAGGAGTGTGTGTGTGTGTGTGTGTGTGTGTGTGTGTGTGTGTGTGTGTGTGTGTGTGTGTGTGTGTGTGTGTGTGTGTGTGTGTGTGGGTGTATTAGGGGAGTGGAGGGGGGGGGGGGAGGTGAGACGAGGGAGAATACCTCCTCAAATACCTTCGGTCGGACCAAACTATACACCCCTAGAACATGACCCACTCATGCAGTCCCCTCCCTCCCCCCCCCCCTCCAAAGCCCTTTGCCAGGCCGGCACCCTGCACCCCCCCCCCCCCTTCAACCCCCCCTTCAACCCCCCACCCCCGTCCCCCCTTCCTTCTCTCGGTAGACTCCAAACCAGCCCCTTCCTCCAGCCAATTATCTGGTTCTCTTTCAAGTGACGTTTCCAGCCGTGTATTGATCTTTCTTATGGTGCGACTTGATTTTTCGGGCCAGGGAGTGGTGGGGTGTATATGTAGGGGAACCTTCGCCGACTCCTGCTTACTGTATCCATAGACTCTCTCTCTCTCTCTCTCTTCTTTTCATCGTTGCCCCGTCTTTGATATCACCCGTTTGTGGTGGAAAAGGACGTTAAACCCCCAAACACCCACCCCACCCACCCTCTCTCTCTCTTTCTCTCAGTTAGCATGAAGGTGCAGCGTCTCCTGTATGTCCTGGGTTTACACTGCCCGATAGATCAGTTTGCATAATTTGTCCATCTCTCTCTCTCTCTCTCTTCTTTTCATCGTTGCCCCGTCTTTGATATCACCCGTTTGTGGTGGAAAAGGACGTTAAACCCCCAAACACCCACCCCACCCTCTCTCTCTCTCTCTCTCTCTCTCTCTCTCTCTCTCTCTCTCTCTCTCTCTCTCTCTCTCGGTTAGCATGAAGGAGCAGCGTCTCCTACATGTCCTAGGTTTACACTGCCCGATAGACCAGTTTGCATAATTTGTCCATATCTCTCTCTCTCTCTCTCTCTCTCTCTCTCTCTCTCTCTCAGCCTCTGTGTGTGTGTGTGTGTGTGTGTGTGTGTGTGTGTGTGTGTGTGTGTGTGTGTGTGTGTGTGTGTGTGTGTGTGTGTGTGTGTGTGTGAACGCGCACGCACAAACCAGTTACCCAATGTAAAATTCACATTCCCTGTTGACGAAAATGCTATCAACTAGACAGCCTACATCTGTACGTACTGAAATGGAAATAAGACCAAGCCACGGAGGGACACGAATTTGGGTCAGCTCCCATACGAAAAGACCCAGATTTTAGGAGTCTTTTTTGTGGTATTTTCTTTTCTTTCTTTCTTTCTTTCTTTCTTTCTTTCTATCTCCTTTATCTCCGAGGTTATCTGTGAACTAAAGTAAGACACCCAAAAACTGATTGCACTGAAATGTTAAAAAAAAAAAAAAAGCCACAAGGGAAAACGCATTTAGGTCACATCCCGGATGAATAGGGACTAGTGGATTTGAAGAACCAGATCAAGGTGTTTTTTGGTTTTTGTTCGTTTGTTTGTTTGTTTTTTGTTGTTGTTGTTTGTTTGTTTGTTGTTGTTGTTGTTTTCAATCTCTGAGATATTCTGTGAAGTAAACTAGAACAGCTTATCAACTGAACATACTGATATGGAAACAAGACCTAGCCACGAAGGAAAACGGAATGAAGTCAGTGCCCTGGGCCCTCATGTAAAAGTCGAGGTTAGGGATTTTAGCCCAGGGTTAGAGTCTAACCTCGAACTAAACTAGCTCTAGGGTTAAATTTTCTGGGTTTTTTTTGGTTTTGTTTTTGTTTTTGTTTTTTCGTTTAACCAGGAAGCGGGTCCATTCCACCTTGGTGCCTAAGCCGCTAGAAGAGGATTTTTTTCTACCTTTCTTCGCTTCCTTTTTTATTTAATTTTGTTTTGGGTTTCTTTTGTCCTAGTCTGGGTTAGGCCCATAGCCGTGGGTTCAGTTAACCTCGAGTTCTACATACGGGCCCTGATGAACGTGGACTAGCTGATATACGAAGAGGAACAAGTTTCTAAAAGATACCTGACATTATCTAAAATTATTTAAAGCTTTAATGTTTTCCGGATTTTCGTCTAATTAATGAATGGACTGATATTGTAATTGTGATTATACGTAATAAGTTTACCGAAGTAATGGTGTGTAGAGGCATAACTACCAGTTTCCCCTTATCTTGACATTCGTAGTTTTCAGATTCCGAGGTCTTTCATCCTTTTAAACTCTGCTTTCACCATTTTGACAGAAGAGACAAAACAGCATCAAACTTGCTGCACAATCACCAGACGAGCCACCGCGGTCGACACATATCTGCCGATGTTCCTCAGCGGTTGGTCTGGTTTTGAAGCAGCGATGTCACAGACCGTTGAACGGCACCCAAGTTGATGAAGATGTCCCGTTGGCGCACTTGTCGAATGAATTAATTTGTATTCTGCAGCTGCCGATCGATAAAAAAAAAAAAATATACTCACCACAAAAAGCCAAAGACCACTTTTGAAAACCATTTTTCTAACTCTCTAAAGACAAAAAAAGTGATGCTATATATGCATTATTGTGTCTCCACGCTGGTTTATGAAGACAAACTAGTGTGCAAGTGCCCAAAAGGACGGTTATAGCCTTCCACACGCATATCCTCATTACTTTTTTTCAACCCCCCCCCCCCCCCAAAAAAAAAAAAAAAAAAAAAAACCGACAAGAACAACAAAATTTGAAAAAAAAAACTTTTTGAGAGTAAACATTAGAGCATCCCAACATAGAGAGGCTAACAATGATAACATAATAATAAAAAAACAAGATTACTCTACGGAAGGGGGGGGGGAATTTTGGTTGAATTTTAGACATTTTCTGCTGAGTCAGTCACGTAATATCATGGTGTTCGTGATACAAGCAAGACTTTCCGCAAAGTCTGGCACCTTTTCGAAACATCTATGAAGTTAGGAAACCTGATCTTCTCAGATTTACCAGTTTTGACCACCATACAATAACGCGCCAAATTGCAAGATGGTCCTCGACTTTTTGTGACGAGTATACATATATCGCCGATGAGTGCAGAATCACCGTAAGCTTTGACATTTACGAAGTGGTTTTTGTGTTGGCGTGCTGGCCATTTCAACATACTTAGATCGTGTGCTTTTTAGTGCAGGGACAAGGAAAGGCTTTTCTTCGAGTGCAGAAATCTCGATAATTTGCATGATTTCGAAATCAAGCGGAGAAAACGTCCCCACACCCATTTCCCAAGAGGTAGGTAGGAGGCAAAATGTGTGCAGTTCTGTGCGACGTTTTCCCTCGAGCAAAATCGATTTCAGCATATTACTGTACTGCAGCAAGTGACGTCTGCAAAGTTTATTTCATTAAAACAAAAAACAACAACAACAAAAACCCCTTATGTGTTGTTCTTGCTTGTGTGTGTGTGTGTGTGTGTGTGTGTGTGTGTGTGTGTGTGTGTGTGTGTGTGTGTGTGAGAGAGAGAGAGAGAGAGAGATGATGATGATGATAATGATAATGATGATGACGATGATGATGATGATGATGATTAAACTTTATTTTCCAACGGTTAAACTTTTGACAGAGAAGAACGTCAATTTACAGAGAGAGAGAGAGAAGAGAGAGAGAGAGAGAGAGAGAGAAAACAAGAACCTTTATTTTACAACGGTAAAAGTTACAGGCATATTCATACCAATTTTAAAACTTGCTGTTGCTACACTACATGCACACACACGCCACGCACACACACACACACACACACACACACACACACACACACACACACACACACACACACACACACGTATTAGAGAGAGAGAGAGATGTGACCTCCGCTTTGGACATTTTGAGTTCGGGAAATTTCTGCTGGTTCGGCGACCCTGTTTCCAATTCTCTGGCACCTGTCTGCTGACCTTTTTCCTCTGGCGGACGTGCAATTTCCTGTGTGTGAAACGTCGTGGGCGATCAGACTGGGAAATGGCCTTGCCCCCCTTAGTAACGGCCAGCGTGCACGTCACTAAAACATTTAGGTCAGGCAGGGCAACCCCCCCCCCCCCCCCAACCCCCCGACCTTAAAGAGCCACCCGCAGATTCCCTTTTTCGTCTTCTTTTTTTTTCTTCTTCGCCGTTTTGTTTTTTTATAATAATGATAAAAATGATAATAATAACTATGTATTGTACAGGCGCTTTACCCAATTTCTTGAACTGATCCAAGCACGCACGCTCACGTGAATCACACGCATTTTCTCACACACTGGACACGAACGCATTACAATCACGTGGTGCGAAGGGTCCGCTCAGCTATTAAAGTTTCGGAATTTTAGAATTGCATTTATTTGCAAATTTTGTGGGCTGAACCTTTCCAGAGCAAACCTTTTTGTCTCACAACGTACCACGTACACAATGCACAGTGGCTGCATCTCACATGTTGGTACTGAACCAGCAGAAGGCTACACGCAAAGCGAAAAGCGAGGCTTCTGCGATAGCGTTGCTGTCAATCAGAGCTTCGGGCCGTTTCAGTGATTGTTCGCGCGGCCAGCAGACCTCACTACCCTACTTATCATCTGCACTCGACTACCTCTGTGGACCGTATCTGGTTGCCTCGTCTTTGATATCACCCGGGAAACTCCCAAACACCTAGCTACCCGCCCACTGGTCTAAAACATGCGCTGGTTTCTGTGAAGTCTCGTAACATTGGGATAGGTGCGTTTAAGTCAGTCAAGCCAAGATATAAGCTTGTAACCCTTCTATTGTATACGCGCAATAAAGACGAGTCGTGTGTGGCGCCGGAATCACTTAGCTCCAATCTTGGACTTGTCGCCACACGCAAAGCGAGTGATTAATGTTTTCAAGACTGGACAGTCTCATGCTATGAATTGTGTTTTATTAAGGCAGACATTGGTGAATGGGGGCAACTGTTATGAAGGCAGACACTGGTGGAAGGGGGCAAGTCATATAAAGGCAGACATTGGTGGATGGAAGCAAGTCTTATAGAGGCGGGCATTGGTGGATGGGGGCATGTCTTATATAAGGCAGGCATTGGTGGATGAGGAAAAGTTTTATAAAGAGAGGCATTGGAGGATGGGGAAAAGTTTTATAAAGACAGGCATTGGTGGATGCGAGCAAGTCTTATGAAGGCGGGCATCGGTGGATGAGGGCAAGTCTTATAGAGACAGGCATTGGTGGATGGGGGACAAGTCTTACAAAGACAGGCATGGGTGGATGGGGACAAGTCTAATGAAGGCGGGCATTGGTGGATGGGGACAAGACTTACAATTACAAAGACAGGCATTGGTGGATGAGGACAAGTCTAATGAAGGCGGGCATTGGGGGATGGGGACAAGTCTTACAAAGACAGGCATTGGTGGATGGGGACAAGTCTAATGAAGGCGGGCATTGGTGGATGGGGACAAGTCTTATAAAGGCAGACATTGGTGGATGCGAGCAAGTCTAATGAAGACAGGCTGAGTAAAAACAAAATATAAAAAAGACGTGGGAACTCAAGCGCCGCATGAAATGTGTTAATGTGTAGTCCTGCCCAATACCGGAATCACGCTTTTAATCCCCAAAGAAACGGGCAGTCATTTCGTCACTTTAAATATTTTCCAGTCACTTACAATTCCTTACACCAATCTTTCCCTACCCATTATTTGTATTCGATATTCACTTCCGAGTTCCCTGTTTCGCATTTTCAGCACGCCAAAAAAGTTCATCCCAAAACGCAGCGCTGCCCCCCCCCCCTCCCCTCCCCCTCTCAAATGGATACAACCGAGACTAAACTTATCCCACCATGGCAAAAAGCTAACCTAATATCCATTTGTCAGATTTTATCCCGGCTAGACGCTGCTCAGACTCCGCGTCTCTACGTGGAAAATTTGAGGCACGTGCTAAGCATAAGAAAGCAGGCTGATTGTTGAAGGCAAATCTTTGCATTGTGTCGTTGGTTGGTCGTTTAAAGGGGCTGAAGCTACCGATTTGGTTATGCTCACAGACCGTGTTGTGGGGTTTTTGTTGTTGTTGTTGTTGTTTTTTGTCTGTTGTTGTTGTTGTTTTACTACTTTATTATCCCTTTCGGGCAATTCGGGCTGGCGGAAGCGCGTCGCCGCGGTGCAGTGCCACCCAATACCTATCCTATGTATTTTTTTTAAAAACAATTTTGCTGGTGGACTGAAAGCCGGATAACCCGGAGAGAAACCCCCGATGAGCAGCCCGGCAGCCAGGAAAAACCGGTATCACATAAAAATTATTACAAGCTCGACCTGACGTGCGTTTTACAGACCGAGGCGAGCTAGAATAGCGAGGCGAGCGAGACGAGCGGACTACGAAACGGTCACAGCCGGAAGCTAGCTGACGTGCGTTTTACAGACCGAGGCGAGCTAGAATAGCGAGGCGAGCGAGACGAGCGGACTACGAAACGGTCACAGCCGGAAGCTAGCTGTATCTACCCATTTCAAGATGGCGGAAGATTGTGTGCGACGCGCGTTGACATGTGTACCACACCGGTATCGACTCGATTACATTGTTATTCAAAGCTTAATTCGCAAGAAAGTCAACAATACAGACAAAAAGTAAAAAGAATACCACATATATTTCTGCAGACGCCTCCATCTTGATTCGTTCACCACAAAATTGGAAAAAAAAAGAAGCCATCATCGAGTCGCACCATGCGTACAGCCGCCATCTTGTCTAGCAAATGTAGCACCTCCTGCGACGCGCTACCTATTAGACCACCGCTCACCCGTCGTGGTATCTATCACCACACAACTTAAACACCTACACAGAGACAGCGTCTGCAACGCTGGGACTAAGCCAACATAAGCGTACTTGGCGACCTGACTGATGGATTTATTAGTGCAACGGTAGTTGAATTTGAATGTTCGACCACTCGCGCAAAGTACTTATTACAAAATTTTATCGCATACAAAGCTGTACTAATCATCAAGATAGAGTATTTCGCGCGTGCAGATGCACTCGTGTGTTTGCTTGTAACATAGAAACGGAAAGGAGGGGGCGGGAAGGGGGGGGGGGGGCGGGGTTGGGGGGGGGGATGGTCTCTGCAAAATCATTCCTATTCACAATAAATCACCACAGATTCAGAAATAAAAGCACATAACCTAATCACTATAAACACAATAAGCCTAAAACATAAAACAATAAAGCATCATCTATTCACAATACAGCATCACCTATTCACGATGAAGCATCACCGATTCACAATAAAGCATCACATAATCATAATAGATCATCATCTATTGACAATACAGCATCACCTATTCACAATAAAGCATCACAAAATCACAAAAAGCATCACTGATTCACAATAAAGCATCACATAATTAAAATAAAGCATCACATAATTAAAATAAAGCATCATCTGTTCACAAGAAAGCCTCACCCAAATCACAAAATTCATCTATTGACAATCAGATATCATATAATGATTCACAACAAAGCGTCACCAGATCGCAATAAAGCCTCACCCAATCACAATAAAGTATCACCATATCACAAAAATCATCTGTTTACAATAGGGTATCATATATTAATAATTCACAATAAAGCACTACCTAATAAAAATTAACCATCATCTGTTAACAGTAAGGTATCATGTATTCACAAAATAGCATCACCAAATCACAAGGTGTGACAATGCACCAGCCATTCGAAAGACATAATATAATAAAACATCACCTGTTCATGATGCAGCATCATTAGTAAATTATTCACACGGTATGATACAGCGTCAGCTGTTCACAATAAAGTTTACCTGTTCATGATATATAAAGCATCACCTATCACAATAACGTTTACCTATTCATGATATCTAATCAAGCATCACCTACCACAATAAAGTTTCCCTGTTCATAATACCACCTATTCACAATAGAATTAAGGTTACCTGTTCAAAACATCTTATAAAGCATCGCCTATCACATCACATAGCATCAATTACTCTGAAGACGAAGTATAGAACCTTATAAGATCCAAGGGAGAGAAGTTGGTACACAGTTCGCATACACGTTTTTGCACACGCAGAGCTGTAGTTGTTTCCCTTGCTCTGAATCCCAATCAGTCGATTCAGTTTGGTCTCCAGTGGGGTTCAGAGAAAGGTCAGGCTATTCTCCAGGTACTCGAGTTTGTATCCACAGCGAGCGACTACACCGGGGAATAGATAGTACAGATCTACCCCATTTATTCCATTATTTATTGTTTATTCCATTTATTCCACACGTTGTGGTCAGCAGACGGTCAGATTTATAAAGCCACAATCTGCCTTCAGTTGTCACAAGTGGTCACAATGTTGTTATCCGTCTCTATAAAAAAAGGCTGCAATTCGTTTCCTTGTGTATACGCTCAGATATGTGTATATGCTAGTCTTTTACGCCTTTTCTTTTTTTGGACGCCAGTGAAAAGGCTTAATCAATAACTGGCTCATGTTTCTGCGTCAGTGTTCGTTTGTTTTCCGGTCGCTTCAAACTTTAGGATGTCACGAAACGCCATTTTAGTACAACCATCGGTTTTCGTTTTCCCAGATTTGCTCAAACTTGAATTGTTCCTCGGTCTCCCATGCGGCTTCGACATCGCATAAAACTTCATCTTCATGTTGCCCTCTTAATTCAGATTCCCACTCGTTCCCAAAGGTTTCTTCTTCTTCAATCTCCCATTCATTTTTGGCCTCACGTAAAACGTCACCTTCATATTGCTCTCTAACGTCATCTTCCCAATTGTCCATAAAGATTTGTTCTTGTTCCATCTCCCATGCCTCTTCGACCTCACGGAAATCTTCATCTTCATCGTCGTCCCAAGGGTCCCACAGGTTTTCCTCCCATCGAAAATTTACCTCTGACTCAATCCAGTCGTCTTTTCGTTCTTCTAACCATTTCTGTATCAGTTCGTCCAGCCGTCTTTCTGTTTCTTCCTCAATCCAGTCGTCTTCTTTTTCGTCTAGCCATTCTTCTTTGATTTCGCTCAGCCGTCTTTCTGTCTCTTCCTCAATCCACTTCTCTTTTTGCTCCTCTATCCACTCCTCTTTCATTTCATTCAGTCTTTGAACGTTTTCAATTTCTGAAAACAAAAAAATAAATAAATAAATAAATAATACTAGAGAGAGAGAGAGAGAGAGAGAGAGAAGCCTCCTTGGCTCACTTTTGAGATGGGTCAAGGTCATTCAAAAGAGTTGCTTGTGAAGCTCAGTCTCACCACTATCTACCACCATGCCAAGTAAGGTGTCTCTGGTGTTAATAGTTCCTGAGAAAATGGCAATGTCACAATTTTCCCAGGAAAGCTTGCATGGTCTTGACCTTTTGGTCAAGGTCATTCAAATGAGATATTATCAAGTATCATTATGCCAAGTTTGATGGCTCTAGTGTTTGTAGTCTCTGCAAAAATGATAATGTAAACAATCACAATAGACAGCTTTAATGACCTTGACCTTGAGTCGAGGTCATTCAAAAGGGTATGTCTGCACAGGTTTCATTGCTGTCTATCATCGTGCAAAGTTTTATGTCCCTAGTACTTCTAGCTTATGAGAAAGTGGCAATGTTAAATGTCCGAAGAGACAGCTCTAATTACATTGACCTTCAGTCAAGGTCATTCAAAATGGAATGGCTGTCTATCAGCTTGCCAGGTTTGGAGGGTCTGCTGACTGTTGTTTCTGAGAAAATGCCAACGTTAAAGATTTTTTCTAAAGATTTCTCCAAACAGCTTGAATGGCCTTGACCTTGAGTCATTGAATACAGGTATGTCAGTAAAGGTGATATTAATGTCTGTCAGCATGCCAAGGTTGGTGCCTCCGCTGTTTGTATATTCTGAGAAAAGGCTAATGTTAAGGCTTACTGCGCACAGAGAGAGAGAGAGAGAGAGAGGGGGAGGAGACGTGAGGGGGGGGAAAGGGGGGGGGGGGGGGGGTACGAATCAAGAGAGAGAGAGAGAGACAGAGAGAAGGGGGGGGGCGGTCATACCTTCTCCCAGAAGCTCCCAAAGGTCATCTTCCATCACTTCGTCTTCGTCGAGCCCGTCGTCCCATCTTTCCCGTACAATGTTTTCTAAATTAAAGCCGAGAGTTGCTTGGAGTTCATCCCAGTCAGCGGCACAAAACGTTTTCAGGATAACCCCCGCTTCTAGTAGAAGTTTAAGTCCTTCTTTGTTTTCTTCATGTCGGACAGTGTCACAAAGCTTGTGATTACAGTTCTTCTGGCACGACTCTCGCTGAATATTGTAAAGTGACGCAAACACCACATGCACTTGCAGTTTGCCTCTGACGTCACGTGCAAAATCAGCTATTACGTCAGCACAGTCTGCGCATGGTGAATAGTTGAGAAATATTTTCAAGTTAGTCAGATTCTGCAGGTCTTCAACTTTACCGATATTCTGGCTGAGTTTTTGTACTAAACGCTTCTCAGCGTGGACCGTACTGTTCTGCACAATGATCTTGTCGCCCAGAATAGACGCAGGGACCACGGCATAGGTTGTGACGGGCCAACCTGTCCCATGGAGACCGCTGTTCTTAAACGTTTCTAATATTTCGTACATTTCGTTTTCTGTTCCACAAACTGAACGTGTAGGTCAATCAAACGACTGGTCAATTATCCACTCACTTCATTCACGGATCTGTATTTTCAACGACGTTTTCGAGAATACATCACACGCCCTCGAACGATTTTCCTGGTGTTTGCATAACCTCACTGACAAAATGTCAAATGAGAGCACATTATTTTTGTGGAGAGCTTCCTGATAAGAGCATGTGTTTAGCGACAGCATATAGAGTCACAGGTGCTATTTTTAGCTGTGTAGTCACAGTCATGCTAGACTGTAGCCAAGACATTGGTGTCCTCGGTGGGTGAAATGAAACGGTGGGCGAGAAAAGGACCAGAAAACAATAGTGAAAATATCACAACACCCATCCTTTGGTGACACAAGACCATGGACCGTGTGTGTGAAAAAAAGTGGAGCAGAAAAGAACAGAAAAGAATAGTAAAAAATAGCAGACATCACAACACCCATCCTTTGGTGACACAAGACCATGGACTGTGTGTGAAAAAAGTTCAGAGGGTTATGTTACGGCTTTTCGTTCAAAACACGCTTTGCAGAACATAACGCTGACACCAGACACAACAGAATGAAACCCGTTGCCGCGCATTTCAACTCTGCAGGCCACTCCATCTTAAATATGACAGTAACTGGCCTGTGGCTTATGCACGGCGACGCCACAGACAGACGTTATATGGAGTCGCATATTACTCAGCGCCTGGGAAGCCAGGCCCCGGTCAGTTGACAATGTGTGTGTGTGCGTGCGTGCGTGCGTGCGTACGTGCGTGCGTGTGACTCTGTGTGTGTGTGTGTGTGTGTGTGTGTGTGTGTGTGTGTGTTGACGAGTAGTGTTTCCAGTCTGGCATGTGAAAAAAACATCGGCACTTTGTAACACTTGACATTCACAATGACAGAAATTATCATACTTTTCCCCATTAAAATCTCTCCCATGTCAAGCAAACAGCCGTCATTTGACTACACACATGTGTAATAGGTTGAACTCTTTGTCTCTGCAGTGGATCATTACACGGAAGATGAGCTGTCGCTGATAGCAGACTCAACTATTAACAGGGGACCCCGCAGTGCATGTAGAAATATATCGCACCAGGAGATGCGAATAACTCGAATTGTTACACGGGCCAGGCTACGGTGAGCGACCTCACTATAAAGCTCCCTTTCGCTACATTTCAGGTCGGTTGGCTGATCGGTTCGTTGGTTGTTTGGCTCGTCATTTGGTCGGTCGGTTGGTTGGTTCGTTGACTCGTTGATTCATTGATTAATTTTTTGGTTGATTGGTTGATTGGCTGGAGGCTAAACTTCATCTCCACCGCGAAGATGATATGAAAGACGGGACAACAAAGGAAAAGAAAACCACTGAATTATTTTTTTCTAAATTTCACCGGATGATGTGGGTCTTGGCTTGCCCACACTTGATCAGTCGACTCAGGCTAATAACTCTCGTATTTCTTAACATTTATTAACTAGTTGCCTTCTAGCTTCAGGCATTGCTCGGGGAGCCGGGGTGGCCGAATGGTAGGGCGTTGGACTTCTAATGCTCGGGTCTTGAGTTCGTATCCCGGCTGGGGCCAAATATTTGTGCTGGCTTTTTCATCGTTGCCCTGTCTTTGATATCACCCGTATGTGGTGGAAAAGGACGTTAAACCCCCAAACACCCACCCACCCTTCAGGCATTTCTCACTTACAAATATGTGATCTGTGTCACACTGTGACGAGATAACTTTTCCAAGTTCGCAGAATGACCTTGGCCGTTCACGTTCACAAAACCATGATACCAGCAAAGCTATAGCCTTCTGTGGTTGGGTGGGTGTTCAGGAGTTTAACGTCCTTGTCCACCGCATCAGGGTGATATCAAAGACGGTGCAACGCGGAAAATGCCGTCACAAGTGTTTGTCTCCTAGCCAGGATTCGAACCCACGACCCGAGCATTGGTACAGTATAGGAACGAAGACGAGAAATCCAGTAGCAGTGCAGTGCAGCAAAACAGCACGTGCTGTGCCGGCTCAGTCCCAGGGGAGTGGGGTCAAGTGCTGTACGGGATCGGTTATGTCGGCTTCTCCTGTATAGTTTGGCGCTGCAAGTTTGTTTGTTTGTTTTTAACAGGGGAAAGGTACCATCCATAATCAAGCCATGCAAATGAGAGATAATGTGATATTTGTCCGCAGATGAGCAGTTGATAATATTCTCCACATCGTGACAAACAGGGGCCAGGGGACGTAAGTTTGCGACATAGGCTAGGTCAGTGATGTCCCCTGCGTTGATTGTTAGTGCTTGTTTGTTTGCTTGTTTGCTAAACAACTTCGGCGAAGAAAAAGGAAATCCTTCATCTGGAGCAACGTTTGGTTTGGGGCGCAAGAGCTTACCTACAAAAACAGTAAAAGGGACAAACGGACACACATTAACTTTCACAAGCTGGCAGACTGACCTGGGCTGTTCATGCACATGTTCACAAAAGCACGACACCACTGAGACACGTGCAAAACTAAAATCTTCTTTTGCTAACATACGAGCCAAAACGTAGGTCTTCTGATCAGTCAAACCACGAGTTCAGGCCAAGCTTTCTGTCTCTTTTCACGAGGTTGCTCTGTGTCTCCTCGCAATTTTCATACTAACACCACTGACTGTGATTGGGACACCAATCAAATATGTCGTTACAAGACCGAGTTCCATTGGTACGATTCTGTGACCTCCGGAGCGGCTGCTGGGAAGTAATGTTCGACGACACAGTGATATTGTGCCCTACAATCTGTCACTGTGCCACCGATGGCTTCCAACTCCCGTTATTTCTTTAATCATCATCACCCAGCTTATGCTTCAGCCCGATCAACCTCCCCAAACTGAGGGGACTGCGTGTTTTCCCTACACCGCGCTATGCACCAGAGAGCGCGTAATTCTTCGGGCTGAACTCTAGACTGCACCGGCTATGTGTCAGCAACCGAGGTCGACAACGACAGCAAACGTAATGCAGTAGACTGGAAAGGGAATATGTGTGTTTCTGCAATCTTTATGTGACATTGCTGGACCGTGTGAGGAAGCGCTTCGTCTTGTGGTGGGCAAGTGAATCATGGAGCCTGCTTGTATGGTAGGCTTCTCACCGCAGGGTTGGGAGTTCAAAGCCTGCTGCCGCTGAGCCTTGCTTCGTGTGCAAACTTCAGTCATGCTATTCACTCTGGTGCGTTCGAGATATTTTTGTTTGTGTGTGTGTGTGTGTAATTCAAAAAGGATTTTAATTGACCATACGTGTAGTTGAAGTAAATATTCGCGTGGAATGCGGCCCTGTCCCGCAGTCCCAAACCACATGGACCTCCATAGCATCATCTTACTATCATCCTCATCTCCATCATCATGCATAATATTAAAAAAAAATTGCCCCAGCTTCCGAGTCCTCCGTGGGTTCCACCCATGACCTGGGAGGAACACCACTGGAGCTGGCAAAGAGTTGGGACAGCAAAAAAAAAAAAAAAAAAAAAATTCGTGTGGACACTCTGTTTCACACCCATCGTGTGCAGAAATGAACTGTTTCGAATTTCCGAAACTTCAAAATGTCAAGCATATTGTGAAGACCATCTGTGACGTAGGTGTCAAGGCAGGGCACTTCAAGACACCTGATTTTGGAATTTCGGCTGACGTGTATGTTTTGAAAACAACAACAACAGAGGTCAGCACACAAGGTCAGCACGTTACCTTTACAACATTATTTGTGTCAAACGAACTGTGTAGATTGACCTTTAACTGATTTCGTGGACTGAGGATGGTTCAATTGGGGGTGGGTGGGTGTTTGGGAGTTTAACGTCCTTTTCCACCACATACGGGTGATATCAAAGACGGGGCAACGAGAAAAAGGCCAGCACAAATATTTGGCCCCAGCAGGGATTCGAACTCACGACCCGAGCATTGAAAGGCCAACTCTCTACCATTCGGCCATCTCGACTCCCCCCGATGGTTCAATGAATATGCCCACAAAATGGTAATAATATTCAGGGGATATGTATAAAGCTATTTCATGGATACCTGGTGGACAGCTGACGGACAAACAAAAAGTTCCCCATAGAACAAGCAATTGGCTACCCGCCACGCACGTTTAAAAAAAGATAACGTGCAAGGGCTCTCTTTGTGTGACCTCACGTGTATATTTGTTTACTTGTCGGTGAAGCAGGAGACAAAGTTAATTTTCTGGACAACAAAGTTATCTGTAGTCTGTACATAGCTACTGGTGGATATACACATTCACGACATTGTATATTTTGCCTCTGTAGCAGAGTGAATGCTTTTGTGTGTGTGTGTGTGTGTCGCGTCATGTCGTGACGCAAGTTGTTGTTCCACCGCTTTTTTACGTATGTCATGACGCAAATTGTTGTTCCACCGCTTTTTTACGTGTGTCATGACGTGAAGTTCTTGGAGCCGAACACACGGCTGGTTGAACGTTGAAGATAACATCAATAACATCAAGTCCCGAACCCAAAGCCGCCTCGTCTCGCTTTGTTTTCTCTGTCAAGTGAGAGAGAGACCGCTACACCTCTAACATATACACACCACACACGGTGTTTTGCGTCTATTTTCCCCAAAAGTGAATTTTGTATGTTGCAGTAGCTTTCACAGTAACTAGTTTTCACTAACTCAGTTGCTGGTGTGTATCTGTGAATACTAATACGTGTACCGTAGATATTAATCTGTACTTGGTAGTCACATGAAAAGTATCCCCAAATTAGCAACGTATCTCCCGTTGGAAATCAAATTAATCTTTGACAGCACTAAATGAAGAACATGTGATACGCTGTCAGCTTCACAGCAAAGCGGGAAAGGTCTCCATGAAATATTCACAAACTGTTTTACACAAAGCACAATGTTTTTCCCTGTCAGTGACACTTTCGATTCCATGCTAGCAGCTGTAGTAGAAATGCTTTCAGCGTGGGATATTTTGAGATAACACACGTGTGTTAACACATGTTGGTGACAGAATGCGTAAAACACGTAGGGTTTTGGGTATGGTCATGACACGGAACATGTCGGTGTGCGCAATGACGAAAGATGTTTTGCGAAATTTTTGCGAAATTTGATTTAGTCATCGCTGGGGGTTGTTCTGTCTAGGATGAGACAAGAGATTTTGGTGCCTCTGTGTGTGTGTGTGTGTGTGTGTGTGTGTGTGTGTGTGTGTGTGTGTGTGTGTGTGTGTGTGTCTGTGTGTGTCTGTGTGTGTGCGCGCGCGCGCGTGCGGAGTGGTAAAGTGTTTTATTCACACCTTCAAACGAATTTGCCCTAGGAAATGATAAAGTTATCTGAGTTTGAATATACTAAAGACAAAACTAGCTGTTTTATGTTGAGGAATAGCAAAATCTTTCTACTAAAATAATATTAATACATAGTTTTTATAGAGCGTTTCTCTCCAGGTGCCAAGGACTGCTAAAAGAGCGCGCGCGCGTACACACACACACACACACACACACACACACACACACACACACACACACACACACACACACACACACACACACACATACTCTCTCCTTCTCTCTCTCTCTCTCACACACACACACACACACACACACACACACACACACACACACACACACACACACACACACACACACACACACACACACATATCCGCAGTTGATCGTAAAGATCCCCCTTTCCCACTTTGTGTGCAGGGGCTTAACAAATGCAAAGCCGTACGACGACAAGAACATGGAGGCCGAGTTACCTCCCTTTGCTTGAAACCTGATCTCAACGTTTGCCAGCTTGCTTTGAATTTACGCATATACTTTCCCCACCTCTATCCATGGTCAGTTTTTTTTTTTTTGTTTGTTTTTTTTTAAGTTAAAAGGGCAGGTGTGCTAATGAAATCCACGGTGCTAACCATTGTACCCAATGACGGCAGTTTGTACCCTTTTTTCACCACGAGTCTCTGAGCCGGGATAGCCGAATGGTAGTGCGTCGGACTCTCAATGCTCGGGTCGAGAGTTCGAATCCCGGCTGGGGCCAAATATTTGTGCTGGCCTTTTTCTCGTTGATATCAGTCTTTATACCAGTCTTTGATATCACCCATGCGTGGTAGAAAAGGACGTTAAACTCCCAAACACTCACCCACCCATCCGCTAATCACATCCACGGTGCTAACCATTTTACCCAATGACGGTAGTATGTACCCTTTTTTTTTAAACCACGAGTCTCACTCTTTGATGAACAACCCCCACAATGCAAATTTCGTCAGTCTGCCGAACAGCCATGGGCTTGTCACGAGAGAGTACAAAATATGCACGGTGCAAGCAAGTGTGGGAAACTGCAGTTTGTCCCAGCTTGCGGGGACACGATTTGTGAGAAAACGTACATAGTACGAGATCACGTGCAACTTGCAAAACACAGAGGAGATCTAGAGGACTTCCAGTTTGACGCAAAGTGTTTCTGGCAGAACAAAATGTTGCTGAACAGCGCTGAGCCTTAGCTGTCAGATAGAAGCGAGAAAGGAAAAAAAAATTCCAGTGAAAGACAAACAGAAGATGTAATTTTGACAGTCGTGGCTTGACATCTGGCTGACCCCCTTCAGATCGAGGAGATATTTTTATACAAGGATTTCTGTACGTCGTCGGCTTTGCGATCGCAGTGGGAAACTTCAAGCCAGAACTGTTTGATACTGACAAGAACCTTGAAGAAGACACACTTTTGACGTTTACGTTAGACGTAAAACTTACAACTATGAGCTCTGGTTGGAATTCAGGGACTCTCGCAGCCAGCGAGATCCCGCGGCCTCGCACGAGAGAACAGCTGATCCACGTGATCGTGGACCAGGGCAGCGTGGACAAACCGCACCATGAGAAAGTGTGTCGCACCGTCGGTCGGGTCTTTCACCTGCCCATCGGCGGTCAGGACAACGATCTGGACGATGTCCAGGTGAGTGTGTGTGTGTGGACTCTTTGCGACTGTCTGTGTCTCTGTCGGTCTCAGTCTGTGACAGTCTGTCTGTCTGTGCGCATACCTTCCTGCCTGCCTTCTGCTTCTCTCTATCTGCCTGCCCCCCCCCCCCCTCTCTCTCTCATATCTTTCATCCTTGAAAAAGAAAACCTCGTTGTCATTGTCATTATCCGCTTTGTCTCCTATCTATCTATCTGTCCATCTGCCTGTCTGTCCCTGTCCAAGTGCGTCCGCGTGCGTGCGTGCGTGCGTGCGTGCGTGTGTGTGTGTGTGTGTGTGTGTGTGTGTGTGTGTGTGTGTGTGTGTGTGTGTGTGTGTGTGTGTGTGTGTGTGTGTGTGTGTGTGTGTGCGCGCGCGCGCGCCCCGATTTTTTTCTCCACTTACTTTGAAACAGGAAAATGACCTCATCTAGGGAAAAAAAATGAATTGTAATCAGCACGAGAGATACTGGACCTGTTTCCATCTTTGTATTGCACGAAGGCAACTTTTGTGCGAGCGAGTGTCTGTAATTCAAGCAAACACGCTGTTTGCAGAGGAAATAGGCCAAACGTTGCAAGTCTTCACAAGCAGGGTTCAATTTTGATGGTTTTTTGGCCACCGTTAAAATTACACTTGATAGTTTGTAAACAGAGCCTCAGCAGGACCACTTTCACACTCTAATTGCGCACTATTATTTAAGAGTGCAGGCCTTTTTAAAATTACATTTGTTAAGCAAATAAAAGCGACATAAAAGGGACAGAAACCACTTAACTTTGACAAAGGACGGCACAGGCCAACGTTTCGGCTTTCGCCTTCTTCAGGACATAAACAAATGGGACATAACTTCAACAAACAAACAAAAGGTAACTCTGCTGTTGTGATCAGCACGAGAGATACTGGACTTGTTGAAGTTATGTCCCATTTGTTTATGTCCTGAAGAAGGCGAAAGCCGAAACGTTGGCCTGTGCCGTCCTTTGTCAAAGTTAAGTGGTTTCTGTATCTTTTATGTCGCTTTTATTTGCTTAACTTGTAACCACTTCGCAGTCATTACCGTTTCCGTTTCTATTTTACATTTGTTAGTTCAGAAACAGGGTCACAGCAGAACAGTCGCTACATTAAAATTCCACTGTCTTTGAAAGGGGCTAATGCTACCATATTAATTTTATGCTCACAGATCGCTCTGAGCTGTTTTCGTGGTATCTATCATCACACCACTTAGACACCTGGACAGTGACAGCGTCTGTAATGCTGGCACTGAGCCAACAGAAGCGTACTCGGTGACGCGGCGACCACACTGAGCGCCCCAGTAGTGTAACAACTCCTTGTGTGATTTCAAGATCTCCTTTACTTGTCGGTGAAGCCGAAGACACATTTCCTGTTTTAAGGACAATACAGTTATCTGTATCTGTATCTATCTGTATCTGCAGAATTTGAAAGTTCGGCCGCTCGCGCAAAGTGTTAACAACATTGTATCGCACTTGGAGCTGTACTAATCATCAAGATAGAGTATTTCGAGCGTACAGGCACACTCACGAGGTACACCAAAACATAAGTTGGCTTCCCAAAGATGGAACTTACCCGTTTAAGAGCGCACGCTTAAAAAAAAAAACAACAACATTGGATTTGATATTTCGTAAGCAGGGAATGGCAAACCAGTCTCCGACAATTATTTAAAAGCGTGGCCGGGCAGATGGAAAATCCGTGCCTCTGTTCAGAGAGATGTCACGGGAGATCGTGTGACGCGCAGGCACGTGTCTGGAACCGGAAGTCGGTAATGGGGTCGCCATCTGTGACTGCAATTTGTCCCTTCTCCGCACGTGCACACTCAGGCCGGCTGCGCTGGCTGAACAGTTGAAGTTCACGCATTTTGAAAAATGGAAGGCCACTTTTGTATTGGGAATATTCATAGAGTGGGTGGGTGTTTCGGAGTTTAACGACCATTTACACCACGTTAAAGGCCGTTCTTAACCGGGCAGACTTTTGGTTCGCGAACTAGGTTCGAGGAGTACGGCGAGCTAGATTCGCGCACGTTGTTTCTTAACCGACCAAATACTTGTGCGCAAACCCTGGTTCGAAAGGTTCGCCGAACTAGGTTCGAGGTCTGCACAGCGTGTTGTGGGAACCCTCGCGATCCTTTGGCCGATCCTGCGCTCTGATTGGTTGCTCGGGGAGAGCTGTTGTGCGCATGTACAAAGTTGAGGAAAATGGCGGACGGCATGGCGGCTATCGACTCACTTCACATTTCCCTCTCTTGCGCTCTCTTCCTCTTTTCTCCTCTTCCTCGGCTTCCAAGAGTTCACTCAAAACGATAAGTACCGCAAATGCCTGGTCGTCTCGATCTACGAAGGCGGCCATTTTGGTTGTTTACAATTGTCTCAACTTCCGAGTCCGCCTTGTTCGGGCGATGACGTATGCATATCATTAACGGTCGGTTAAGAAAGAGAACTAGTCCGACCGAACCTCTGGAACTACGTACGTGTGCGCGCTTGCCCTGTTCGTATACAATACTCAGGTCGCCGAACAAGTTCGCCAGACTGGTGGTTCGCCCAGTTAAGAACGGCCTTAAGGGAATATCAAATACGGGGCAACGAGAAAAAGGCCAGCACAAACATTTGGCCCCAGCCGGGATTCGAATCACGACCCGAGCATTGAGAGTCCAATGCTCTGCCATTCGGCTGTCCCGGGTCCCCGGGGATATTGAAAGCTGAAAAAAAAATCATAATCATCATAGTCGTGTGTTGTGTGGGCGCTTTACCCAGTTTCTTCAATACACCGTCTTTCCGTCATTTTGAGCAGTCCCTTCCTCAGTATCTTTCCGACAAACTTACCACGTATGAACCTTCTCGTACTCTCCGCTCCTCATCGGAAAAGCTCCTGAAGGTTCCCAAGTTCAATCTGAAAACCTTCGGTGAGCGCTCTTTCAGTTTCTGTGCCCCCCAGGTATGGAATTCTCTGCCTCCCTCCCTTAGGAACACCCAGACCCTCCCACAGTTTAAATCAAAACTGAAGACTTACCTATTCAAGACAGCATATGATCTGTAGTATCATCTACCCCCCCCCCCCCCCCCCCGCACACGTAATTAGTGTTTCATGTATGCGTGAGAATGTGTGTGTGTAGCGCACTGAGTGCTCTTTGAGCAGACTGCTAGCGCTTTATAAGACCTATTATTATTATTATTAATTGGCTCGAAGCCCCGCGAACTGAACCCAACACGCACGCTTACGTGAATCAAACGCATTTTCTCACATAGTGGACATGAACATATTACAATCACGTGTTGCGAAGGGTCAGCTCAGCAATTTAAGTTTCGGAATTTAGAATTGCGGGTTTCTTTTTTTTTTTTTTATTTTGTGGGCAGGACATTGCCAAAGCAGTAGGAAAATCCTTCCATGACGGCTTAGGTACAATAGTGGACCCGCTTCCTGATTAGAAAAAAAAATTAACCCTAGAGCTAGTTTAGTTCGAGGTTAGACTTTAACCCGGGGCTAAACTCCCTAACCCCGACTTTTACATGCGGGCTCTGTAGTCCAGTTGAGTTATAACAAAAAATGTTCTTGTATAATAATGTGAAAGATCAATAGTCGTTTCAACTCAGGTTAGATGTGGGTCGGTCCGCACGGTGACCTATAAATCTTTTTGACATGAGGCAAAATAAAATGATGCAACCACCATAGTATGAGCTTAGGTTACAGACCAGTAATAGCTTCCGGGTCATGTAGTAAGAACTACGCTAAATAAAGTAGAAAATCTTTGCCTCTTTTAAAATTTGTGTGCAGAGTAAAAAAAAAAATGGCAATCTGGTGCTTTTTGTTGGCTTTGTAAAGAAGTTTTATGCCAGGTAATAGTAAAATTAGGGGAAAATGAGCCTGGCTTGTGGACTATTTGTATTCATGCGCGGCTGGCACAGCAGCCAGCAGACGACCGTGGAATGAGGGGGTATGTGGTCGCTGCCAACATTGCCAAAAAACGGAATATTGGAATTTGTTGAAATTTACTCTACACATGAGTCTATGGCTGCCTGATTTTTGTGATTTTTTGGTGAATTTTAAAGCATCTCTAGGGTGTCATCTGCAACCTTATGTGTAAGAAAAATATATAACGTTTTCAATTTTGCATCTATGGTACGTAGCCTGTATAAACTGCAGCAAATGCTGCTGAACAGAGCTGGTAACAGGTGCATTACAGCAACAGCAGCAGAGACATTAACTTTTGCTCTATAAATTATACTGTCACGACAAGACTGCATTGCCTGCTAGTGTGTGAGGTTGAACTGTGTTGGCTGTGGGCGTCACGTCCTCCCATTTGACCGACATTCGGCGCAGCGTGAGGTCAGGTCACACCCGCTCTCCCTGACTTTCCAGTAATAGGGATGAGGATAATTGGGGTGTGTTTAAATGACGCCCACCCACCTGCAGGAGGTTCGGGCGCCTTACACACACACACACACACACACACACACACACGCACGCACGCACGCACGCACGCACGCACACACACACACACACACACAGAGAAACACACACACACACACACACACACGACAGGCATCCGCCCAAATACATATTACAAACACACGATGTACAGGCCGAAGGACACAAATACACAGGGCCTGAAAATGCCTATATATTCCCTATTAGCCTCAGGTGTTATAGTCACGCCTAAAGATGATTCAATCCAGAAACAATTCCTACCATGAACAGACCATTCAAAAGCACGCAACTGACAGGAGTTAAAAACATTAGAATGTCTCCTGTCCGCTCAGGAAAAGACCTCAATGGAGTAATGCACATCTACTTTCTCTTTAGGCCAGAGAGGCAGTTCACAGAAGTCCGCTTGCCTCACTTGTGTCCGACCTCTGTGCAAAAAGTCTCAGCTTCCCTGGCAGCTTGCCTCTGCTATTTTTGTGACCGCCTGGCATGCACCTTGACCTACATAACACAAACATCACGAAAATCACGCTTTTCCATGACAACAAAAATCACTACAGACTAGCACACTCGCCAAGCAGGGTACCTCAAATAAACACTAAACATGGCCCCACGGCCAATTCGTGTCCTTACGCCACACGTGCAGTTTCACACACAATGTGGCGCTTCCTCACACCCACACACAATGAAGTACTGATGTAGCCTAGCTACACTTTCACACATGGCCAGCAAGACGGTAGGGCAAAGGTTATTGTTTGAGGGAAGCGAAGTGAAGTGGGATTTAAAGTAACAACAAAACTAGACAAAACAAAAATAATGCACACGGCAACAAACCAAACACATACGACTACGTTTTTGTTATAACCGTCTTTTTTTTTCAACACACAAGATCCAAACTGTGTATGTCACAGTTGCAGATGACATGTAGATGTATTACACACACACACACACACACACACACACACACACACACACACACACACACACACACACACACACACACTATTTTACCCACTCACCTTACTCACGGCCCAAAAGATCAATTTACGACATACACGGCAGTGTAACTGCTTCCGGCAAAAAAGGCTGCCTTTTTGCCTTTTTTCTTGCGTAAAGTGCCAGACACAAAAATAACTACAGAAAATTTTGCGATTTCGCCCAAATTCATCCAAGCATGGCATTGCCACAAATAAAAGCAATCTGTACTTTGTGTGCGTGTATGCTGTTTTGAAAAGCCGTTATATTGCCTCCTTTGCCATATCAAAAATTAATTCAAACACTATGGGCTCAGCCGGAAACCGCAAATGTCGTAAAATTGAACAATCAGGCCGTGCGTCACGTGACTGGGTAAAAAAAAACAGGAAGCACTGCTGAACCGGTCCATGGCGGACGTGTGTGGTTGAGCTCTCCGGGGTTTTTTTGTTTTTTTTTTTTGGGGGGGGGGGGTTGACATTTTTTATATTTTCAAGCAAATTTTTCATGCCCGGACTATCTTAACATGATGAAGTCGGTGCTTGGAAAGGAAAAAAATTGTGTTTTTCAGCCTATCGTGACTTACTGTCCAAAAATGTGAACTTGTGAATGTTTTCTTCCACACTGTGCCAAAAACAAATGTATCAAGTTTATTTTTCGTGTGACGTTCTGTACTTGTATATATATGTACATGACACACAGCTGATATACTGCTAGCAAATGAAGTCGTCAGGACAGAAAGTGTCCCAACACATCCAGTTCACGACTAAGCCCGGCGAGAAATCACGTGTTCTCTGGTGCACAGCAAGCAGGCCATCTGAGTCATGTCTGAGTTGGATTTGGAGATCTACTGTACTGTTACCATGAACCTGTCCTTTCAATCATCTTCTTTTTCGTCAGTTTATTATCAGGACTGTTCAGTCGAGTTTCCGCTGGAAATGCATCTTCTCACACGCAACTTTCAAATCAGTGACCAAGTAATTACCAGGAAATCCCTCTGGACGTTGTGTGTGTGTGTGTGTGTGTGTGTGTGTGTGTGTGTGTGTGTGTGTATGTGTGTGTGTGTGTGTGTGTGTGTGTTCTTTGTAGGCTACAAATATGTCGTGCACTTGGTGAAATCTGCAAACGGCTGAATAATAGTGAATCCTATCAGTTTTGTATCGTGGACTTCAAATCAAAGCTAATTTTATATAGAAGTCTTCATTGAAACCATACAAGAGGATTTTAAATGTAGGTAAATTCTGCCTGGCAAATATACCGCCGATGTCTCGCGGCTTTTAAGACGTCACCAAGCCTTTTCCGGGACCGTCGATTCTCTATGCCCCTGCGACGACGTCCAAATCGGGCTAACCGAGACCGAGCCGAGCTAAGTGATACCTAATAAGGAAAAGCAAAAATACTCGGTGACAAGGAAAGTGGACAGTTGGGAACAACTTTGAGGTCCCAGTGTTGTTTCACAGTGTGCACAGAAGCGATGAAAACTGTCGCATTCACCAACACAGTACATTTTCAGCCTGTTTAGAGAGTATTGCCTGCATGAGTTGTCTCCCTTGCCGCAACAAGCACGCAGTTTTCGTGGCAGAGCACAAAACTCCCACGAAAAATGCATGCATGCTGCGAGTCTGTATGCACGGGGGACAACTCATGCAGGAAATAATCTCGAAACAGGCTGAAAATCACTTGGCTCGGTAGACTCCAGAGTGCAGTCCCTTTTCGGCGGGGCGTGAAAATGTGACTGCTTACACCCAGCGCCATTTTCAAAAATGGCGAATTTTTTTTTTTAGAAAAGCAGAGACGTGTGTGTCATATGATTCGATTTGAAACGAAGTTTTGAATATCCGACCACTTTTCTTTTGGGCAAAATCTTTGCCAGCGGACAATTATTGTTACGCTTTGATGGCACTGTTTACGTGGTACACTGATCCAACAGGATGTGAGTAAACGGCAAGGGGGTTGCACTCTGACAGGCCAAGGTGTTGCACTCTACAGGCAAGTATTATTGCACGGTGCAGACGATCACGTACCTGCCTTGTGGTGGAATAAGAGAGAGATTACAAAAGCATACACACCCGTGCTCTAAGACTGAATGTAATAATAGATCTGTCCATTCAGACAGAGACATGTTATGTATGTCTCTGATTCAGAAACACGCCTACTTTCACTCTGAAGACAGCCTGCCATCACTTGCGCCACTGAGGATCCCTCTGGGTTCAAAGCTGGTCAAGGATGACATAGTGCGCGACCTTGTGTTTGAGAGCACCGAGACAATTTAGGCCCGTCACGGTAGCGCAGTGAGCGCCATTTCCCCACTGTGCACAGAGGTACTTTCCACTGAAAGACTCTGTGCCTCAGAGAGTGTTGGCACGGCCGTCTCGGTTAGCCCCCCTTGGACGTCGTCGGAGGGGCCTAGAGAAGCGACGGTCCCGGAACAGGGTTGAGACGTCACCAACACCCCCACCACCTGTCTCTCCACAGAAGGTCTTGGATCCAACAGACTATGCCACAGAAAATGTTCCCTGTGTGACAGACCTGGCTCTGCCTGCACGCGTGTTAGTGGGCAGAGTGTAGACATTGTTCTCTGCAATACGCGTGATCTTCCTGCATAGTGGACAAATGATCTTGTTTCCTCCATCATGCATCCTAATCACGCAGGCAAGACAGAAAGTGTGAAAACATTCTAGCATTTTGGCTTGTCGCTCGGACCCGTTGTATTCTTCGCAACAAACTGTGCAGGAGTCAAACTGATTTTCCGCTTCCGAGCTGGCTGCATTGAAGAACACGTGATCCTCAGCAATATCGCCTGGTGTTGATTGAAAGGATATGCAAAACGGTCCGTCTGGTACATGCCCTGTCGTACTTGCATGCGTACTGGTGCTCCAACCACCGACAGCGGGCGTTGTGATGTAGATGAGCTCGTGACACAGTGGACAAGTGATCTCATTTTCCCCTTCACATACGCAGATTTGTAAACGGTTTTCGTCATCCAGGCTGGCGACATTCAAAACAACTTGATCGGCAGAAGAGTTGGCTGGGCCTGGTGGAGTGAATCTGTAATGAACAATACAAGTCATGTGAGATTGTTGAAAATAATTTGGGACTTAATTTGTGAATTTCTGCTTCTTCAGCTGCGTTGAGAAGAAGCTATAATTTCCAGCGCCCCCATGTTGAGGTATAGTTTGTCTTCTGAGGACCATCCAGCGTAGGACTATTTAACAAACTGGGCTGTCGATACAAAATGCGTGAAGTCGTCGGACTAACGACACGTAGGACTATCGACCTTGCCACACCTTTTTTTAACTACCTTATTATCCCTTTCGGGAAATTCGGGCTGCTTCCACCGGGGGAAGCGCGTTGCCGCGGTGCAGCGCCACAGAATACGTCTCCTAGTTTCTTTCATTTTTTTCTGGGGGAGGAAAGCCGGATAACCCGGAGAGAAACCGCCGAGTTGCAGCCCGGTAGCCAGGAAAAACCGGTAACACATATCACAAGCTCGACCTGGGCTCGAACCCACGCTTCCCCGTGACAGCGGTGACGTCCGACGCGCTGCCTATGGATTAGACCACAGCTCCCCCCCCCCCCCCCCTTGCCCCGCTCACCCTCACCTGGCTGCATTCAAGTCCACGTGATCCTCAGCAAAATCGCCTGGTGCTGGTTGAATGGATCTGAAGAATGGTCCTTGTGGTACATGCTCTGTCGTACTTGCATGCGTGCTGGTGCTCCAACTACCGACAGCGGGCGCTGTGATGTGGTTGAGTTCGCGACATAGTGGACAAGTCATCTCATTTTCCCCGTCACATTCGCAGATATGCAAGCGGTTTTCATCTTCCAAGCGGGAGACATTCAAAACAACTTGATCGGCAGAAGAGTTGGCTGGGCCTGGTGGAGTGAATCTGTAATGAACAACACAAGTCATGTGAGATTGTTGAAAATAATTTGGGACTTAATTTGTGAATTTCTGCTTCTTCAGCTGCGTTGAGAAGAAGCTATAATTTCAGCGGGAGTTTTCCAACCTAGGTCGGCTCCTATCCAGAGCGGGTGTGCTATGGGCCCAATGGGGAGGCTGTTGCCACACAGCCGAGCTTCACCCACTTCACGGGTGCGACTTTGGGGGGTGCTTCCCTTGGTATGACACGTCTTATGATGTGGATGATTACACGGCCGGCACCGCAGGTGCCGTAGTTCCCGGGCCTGGTTAATGCCGGGATATTTATGACAGGAAGCGTGGGATGCTGCCCTGTCCCGCGGTCCCAAACCACACGGACCTCCATAGCATCATCTTACCATCATCCTCATCTCCATCATCATGCATAATAAAAATTGCCCCAGCTTCCGAGCCCTCCGTGGATTCCACCCATTACCAGGGAGGAACACCACTGGAGCCGGCAATGAGTTGTGGCAGCAAAAAAAACAAAAACAAAAAACCCCTATAATTTTAAGCGCCCCTATGTTGAGGTATAGTTTGTCTTTTGAGGACATTTGCCTAAGGCAGGGAAGATTTCTTCCTCTTCTTCTTTTTCTGCCCCAGCTCTTTGCTAGCTCCATTGGCATACGTCTCAGGTCATGGGTGGTATGTGTGTGAGAATACGTGCACGGAACAAGGGCTGTGGATGCCCTTGAGTACACGTGTACACGTGTACTTGAGGGTTTGTGTCGGTAGTCCTACGTGTCGATAGTCCTACGTGTCGATAGTCCTACATGTCGATAGTCCTACGTGTCAATAGTCATACGTGTCAATAGTCCTACGTGTCACTATTCCTGCGTGTCGATAGGCCTACGTGTCGATAGTCGAAACGAAGCGGCTAAGTCCGACACGCTGCCTATTAGACCACCGCTCACCTCCCCCCCCCCCCCTTTCCCCGCCTACCCTCACCTACACGTAGGACTGTTGATACGTAGAACTATGGGGACGTTCCCCCTTACGTCTACCACACCTGGAAGTGGCGGTCACTGTGCTTGCGGCGGCTCTGTCGTTGCCTCTCATCGTGTGCGTGGGGTTGCTTCTCCCGCCTGCTGGTTCTCGCTCGTATCTCACGAGCATCGACTCACTGTAGGGTGGTACGGAAAGACAGTTAGGAGCAACACATTGGGATCGAGGTCAGTTGAGTACGGCAAGCCAAAGCAGGCCATAAATCCCGAATTAGTACGCGTACTAATTCGAAATCGCGTACTATTTCGGGACTTCTGATTGGTCGACTTTGGCTGCTCTGGCTTGCCGTTTAAATAGTACGGGTACTTTTTCGATATATCAGGCGTACTATTTCTCACGTGGTAGGAATGGAGCCTTGGGATTGCTCGACTACGCGTACTCAATAATTAATGCACGTAATTTCTGTCACGTTCATGATCAAAAAGTAAAATTAGGAACTTAAATTCAAAGCGTTATGGCAATGATATTAATAATAATTATTATTATTATTATTATGTATTGTGTGGGCGCTTTACCGAATTTCCTGAACTGGCTCAAAGCGCCGCGAGCTGAACCCAACACGCACGTTCACGTGAATCACACGCATTCTCTCACACACTGGACATGAACACATAACAGTCACGTGGTGCGGAGGGGCAGCTCAGCTATTTAAGTTTCGGAATTTAGAATTGGGTTTATTTTCTGGGCTACACATTTCCAAAGCATGAGGGGAGGAAGCCGGAGTACCCGAAGAGAACCCCCGACGATCGGGCCCGAATGAACGGTGGAACGTACGAGAAGGAAAAATTCTTCGCAAAGAGTGGGACTCGAACCTGACCTCTCGCATTGGTGGCAAAGTCTCTTAACCACTAGACCACCGACCGCAATGAGTTTCATGGTTTTGTAGTTAGCCGCGAAATAGTCTTTGTAGCTTGCGCGGCGTAAAGCCCTAACTAACTAACTAACTAACTTCATGGTTTTGTGGCCTCCCATACAATACGTACCTTGTCATGGCCGCGGAAGGCTGGGAACGTGTTTGGGGTCTGCTGCCCCTTGTCCTCCTGCAGCACACGAAACAAGGCAAGTTCAGGAGGTTCGTCTGCTGGCATCGCGTCCTCATGCAAATTACAGCCCCTCCAATCAGCACAATAAGTATAAGTACACCGCCAAAAATTTTGGCAGCAAGCAAAACCATGTCACCTTTGCTGGTCGCCGATTCGCTGGAATCAGGAACGCCGTTACTTGTGCCTTGAGAAAGAAAGAGAGAGATTTCACAGTTGCGGTCAACTCGCCCACACGCGGATGGTTAATTAAGCTCCTGCCCACGAAATAGACGCCTCGTTGGTGACCTTCTCTAAATATCCAGTCACCAGGGTGGACCAGGTCGTTTTTCGTAACCCCTCTGTGTTCCTAAAGATCTAAGCTCCCAACAAAAAGCTTTCCGAAGTGTGACAATTTTTTTTACAGAGTCGACCGTGCAAGCACAGTCAACTCTGTCACAGTTGCAGAGTTTTCAGCGTCCCTGAAACTCCAATAAAAGCCAAGGGCAGCCTGATTCACTGCTCAGTTTGCGTTTTGGCGCTGAGCGAGAAAGATCGTGCAGCACTCAACACCCCGGCGCTGGACACTGTAGCGATGTGTCTCGCTCACTGACCAAAAGGCAAATGTCACGGCAAACTCGTGCACTGGTCTTTAAGGGTCCCCGAAGGACTGAAAACTCTGCAACTGTGACAGAGTTGACTGTGCTTGCACGGTCGACTCTGTAAAAAATTGTTCACACTTCGGAAAGCTTTTTGTTGGGAGCTTAGATCTTTAACGCGCTAAGATGGAAAACTGCAGCTTTCGAATCTCTCAGTCTGTTTGTCTCATTTATCCAAGTCATTTTCGTGACTTCGTGGCTTCTAATTCTAGAGAAATTCTTTGAGCCTGCGGGGATTCGACAAAGCTTCTGTGAAGAACCGAATAACGTCGTCTGCTCAGTACGCGGTATACTTTGAGAACAACCTGCAAGCCGGTCAGTGTTACCACAATGGTCTCGGTACCGGGTGCTATATGGTAACTTAAGCGACTTGGTGCGAAATTGTCGTTTCCTCAAGCGTTCTTTGACTTTCTGTGCAGTTACTTTCGGGAACGAGTGAACGATTCAACATCGTTTTGTGTGTGTGTGTGTGTGTGTGTGTGTGTGTGTGTGTATGTGTGTAGGGGAACGAGTGAACGATTCAGCATCGTTGTGTGTGTGTGTGTGTGTGTGTGTGTGTGTTCATTATCGGACTCCAAAGACCGATAATTTGATTGATTTGGTTGACTGATTTTGCCCTGCGCCCGAGCTATCATCGTTGAAACGTTTGCAGCGGAGATGCACCACATTACACTCTCTGCATCATCACCCTGCTCGAAGGTGGGTGGGTGGGTGTTTGGGGGTTTAACGTCCTTTTCCACCACATAGGGTGATATCAAAGACGGGGCAACGATGAAAAAGCCAGCACAAATATTTGGCCCCAGCGGGGATCGAACTCTCGACCCGAGCATTAGAAGTCCAACGCTCTACCATTCGACCACCCCGGCTCCTCCATGCTCGAAACTAGACAAAACGGTTTCTGATGGATACAAGTACCTATATATAATCAGCTAGGGAAGTAGCTCTCTCTCTCTCTC
This sequence comes from Batillaria attramentaria, assembly GCA_018292915.2. NCBI lineage: Eukaryota > Metazoa > Mollusca > Gastropoda > Batillariidae > Batillaria > Batillaria attramentaria. Next base: position 78,465 of record JACVVK020000437.1, read on the forward strand.
TCTCTCTCTCTCTCTCTCTCTCTCTCTCATGTTAAGCCTTTGCTCCCCCCCCCCACCCTCTGACAAGCCGGCAATGTCTTCATCCTTACCAAGTATGAATCTTCTTAATCGCTTCAGTAGCGATAGTTCTAAAATACTTACGGTTAGGCCTATATCCACAAACGATACAAAATGCAGTCGCAAACGCCAGGAGTGCCGTTAACCTGGTTACTGCGTCCCCCATGTTCTATCTTTTTTCTACGTTAATACCGCACAAACGTCTGAAACGTATGTACTGTGAAGCTACTGACTACAAACTTGCGTCGCAAAGCTCTCGAACGTAGTGCTATGCGGCTGCACGGCTATAGGTCAAATTACAGGTCTAGACACTAAACGTTATACAGACGGTTCTCTGTCAACGTGTTGAGGTGACGAAGGGGCGCGCGCGTGTGCGTACGTGTGTGTGTGTGTGTGTGTGTGTGTGTGTGCAGGGGAACGAGTGAACGATTCAGCATCGTTGTGTGTGTGTGTGTGTGTGTGTGTGTGTGTGTGTGTGTGTGTGTTCATTATCGGACTCCAAAGGCGGCTATATGATTTGGTTGACTGATTTTACGCTGCGCCCGAGCTATCATCGTTGAAACGTTTGCAGCGGAGATACACCACATTACACTCTCTGCATTATCACCCTGCTCGAAACTAGACAAACCGGTTTCTGATGGATACAAGTACCTATATATAACCAGCTAGGGAAGTAGTTCTCTCTCTCTCTCTCTCTCTCTCTCTCTCTCATGCTAAGCTGTTGCTTCCCCCCACCCTCTGACAAGCCGGCAATGTCTTCATCCTTACCAAGTATGAATCTTCTTAATCGCTTCAGTAGCGATAGTTCTAAAATACTTACGGTTAGGCCTAGATCCACAAACGATACAAAACGCAGTCGCAAACGCCAGGAGTGCCGTTAACCTGGTTACTACGTCCCCCATTTTCTGTCTTTTTTCTACGTTAATACCGCACAAATGTCTGAAACGTATGTACTGTGAAGCTACTGACTACAAACTTGCGTCGCAAAGCTCTCGAACGTAGTGCTATGCAAACTTCCGGCTAGCTAAGAACGAACATGCAAATGAGCCATAAATACGATGATACCGTGCCGTATTGTTCCAAATCTAAGAGTCGGTGTGTTGTGTCGGTACAGATTGAAACAAAAACGTACTTGGATTTTGTTCTCTCTCTCTCTCTCTCTCTCTCTCTCTCTCTCTCTCTCTCTAGCTCTCTCTCTCTCTCGGCCCCCGTAGTGCAGTGGTTAGCACTTCGGGCCACGGACCGAGAGACATGAGTTCGAGTCCCAGCCGAGACAAGTGGGAATTTTCCAACTCAGGTCGGCTCTTACCCAGAGCGGGTGTGCTAATTCGAGTGTTGGGTTCATGATTCTGCAGGCTCAGATGTATAACCATTACCCATTGTCTAACCGGGATTTGTGATAAAATGTTTGCGGGTTTTTTTTTTCAGGAAGTACAGTCCAAAGAATGAAGTCCGAAACTCGGCGTGATAGTAGACAGCGATAACTTATGCGTACACACACCTTTGCGAGGACGATCGGTTTCACCTTGACTTTTCATTCTTAGTAAAAAGCTAAATAGAGCTTGCATGGTTAGTTCGTGTGGTTAACTACGAAAGAAACCACGAGATCCTTCCATGTTTTGCCGTAGCTACCAAGCCTCCGATCAGCAACTCGCCCTCTGATTCCTTACTGTTTTGTCGCTAAAAATAGCCACCAATCATCGCTGTCTAGCTGGTAGTCAGCCTGCAACCAAAGAACAACGCCTGCTCCGGACGCAAAAGGACGTTAAAGCCTCTAACACCCCCTTCCCCCCCCTTCCCCCACCATGCTCAGGACGCGATACGCTTCTATATATTGGAATATATTAGAATTCTTCTTCGCCCCACTACCGTAGTAGGGAAAATGTGGGCTGCTTCCCCCGGGGGAAGCGCGTCGCCATGAACTGGCGCCACCCCCGTTTTTTTTTCTGCATGTGTGTGTTTGTGTTTCCAACCCACCGGCCATTTCGGCCTACTCTTTTTCGAATGATGGAATTGGAATCTTTATCGTGCACACTTGATGGTACGTGCATGCATGTGTACACGGGCCGAAACAGGCACCGAAAGCGAGTGTGCACATGATTTTGACTCGATTTAGTGAGGAGAAATCTCACGCCCAATTCCTGCCCGGACCGGGGCCAGCAGCACCCGGCCTATACCCAGACGGTCACCCATCCAAGCACTAACCGGGCCCAGCGCTGCTTAACTTCGGTGTTCAAGTGAGAACCGTGTGTGTCCTAGGTACGTAAAACAACATATACGCCACCCCGATTCACCACAATGGTTTCAGATACTGTATAGTATCATTGTCCCAAGTGACGGATTCTGATGCACGCATTAAAGATCTAAGCTCCCAACAAAAAGCTTTCCGAAGTGTGAAAAAAAAATTACAGAGTCGACCGTGCAAGCACGGTCAACTCTGCCACAGTTGCAGAGTTCAAACAGTGTCCAGAAACCGCGACTTTCTGTCGGGGTCCGACCACGCTACTATGCACATCCCCGTGCAACCCGGCTTATTATGTGACCACGCCGCGGATACGTCAGTTCAGACGATTGAGCGGTGTGGGACATGGCGCAAGCTTTGCTACTACCGGTAAGCACACGTATTTGAAAGCAATTTTGTTTCTTGCGTAAAAACTTCGGCTCGAGCTAGCAGAACCAAATGTGAAACCGCAATTTGGAGATGCTGTTGCCGATAAGACGCGCTTGGCAAATCTGAGCGCCCGCGTGCTCTTCATTTCTCACACATCTCGGCAAATTTCCAAAAAAACAAACAAACAAACAAAAACCCAAACAAACAAAAAAACAAACAACAACAAAAACCTTACCGTCAACATTTGTTTCGTCATTTTGACGGCGAAAGCACGACATACGAGCGACACTGACCTAATTCAAAAGTGACACGACTTGTATGGGGATCACTGCGGACAGTACTGACTCGGTCACGGCTGCTGTGATGACCACTGCACGGACGGATGACCACTGCACGGACGGATGACCACTGCACGGACGTATGACCACTGAACGGACGGATAACCACTGCACGGAGATGTGCATAGTAGCGTGGACGGACCCCGACAGGAAGTGGGGGCAGTTTTTCGGCATGGTTTTTTCTCGGTTTCTGGACACTGTGTGAACTCTGCAACTGTGACAGAGTTGACTGTGCTTGCACGGTTGACTCCGTAAAATTGTTTCACACTTCGGAAAGCTTTTTGTTGGGAGCTTAGATCTTTAAGTGCATTCGACGAAAAGTGTATAGAGACTTTAAAGAGGATTAAATGTGAGAGGCCTAGCCTTGGTCATAACATCCATTGTCACGTGCAAACAGGCTGCTTCATGGTTTGAAACATCCGCTGATAACCTTGCTTCCCCCCCCCCCCCCCCCACTGTGTGCTCGCTGCAACGACATCAGTATCGTTTTGCCCTGTCGCACGCTGCCTTACTCCGGAATAACGAATGTATGCTGTTATTAGAAATCGGAGCATGTGTAAACAGACGTACATCGATACACGTAGCGCTGTGATCTCTTTTCCCGTTGCAGTCGCTCGCAAATACTGTAAATGACAGGTGTGAAGTGTGCACTATATCTGTTTCGCTGCGAATTGGGTGTTGTTGGTTTTTTGGGTTGGTGGTTTGTTTGTGTGTTTTTTTCCTACTTATTATTCCTTTCGGGAAATTCGGGCTGCTTCCCCCGGGTGAAGTGCGTTGCTGTGGTGCAGCGCCATCCAACATCTGTCCTTTTGTTTTTTCGATTTTGCTGGGGGGGGGGGGGGGAGCCGGATAACCCGGGGAGAAACCCCCGATGAGCAGCCCGGTAGCCAGGAAAAACCGGTATCACGTACCACAAGCTCGACCTGGGCTCGAACCGTACCCACGCTTCATTGCCGTGATGGCCGTTCAGCGGCGCAGCGGCTGAGTCCGACGCGCTACCTATTAGACCACCGCTCGTTCTAAATTAACAGAGCTAAAAAAAATGTTCTTGACGAGAAAAAATGTTTGTGGCCCATGCAGATGTTTTGTTCGTTTGTTTGTGTTTTTGTTGTTGTTAAACTGAAATACTGATTTTAAAACTAACATTTTAACTAACATCTTGGGAGCCCATGCAAAACTCGCAATTTTAGTTGAAATCTTGAGATCACTCACAACCACTTCAAGCCACTATTATGCAATCTGCAGCGGTCTCTGGCCTAGCGGGAAGTCCCACGCCTTGCGTAATAGTGGCTTGAAGTGGCTCCTACTGGTGTGCAGTGCTTCTTTTTAACCAGTCTCATCATATGATGGGCAGGGGGCCAAAGAGTTATAAACAATTATACGGTTACATTAAAATTTGATCGGCAAATCAGCATGTTTAAAAAAGAAAATTGCAGATATCAGACCATAAAATCAGAGCGATAATTCGGGGGAAAAGGTATCACCGATGATAACAGCGGTAAACATATACTGATACATCGGCAATACCGCACAGTTACTGTATTTGACAAATCTGTTGAGTTGGGTGTTTCGATGGCTGTTAGTCCCGCTGTTTCTCAGACAGAACACGGCGAGGACGGTGCTATCAGGCACGCGCAGGGCGGCACTGATTACCGTCATCACCGTCTGCACGCGCCTTACAGGCCATAGCCATTTAGCAGCCAGTCAGGCCTCGAATGTAACTGTTTGTCCTTCGGTTCGGTCGGGTAAAGAAGGGAGGGGAGATTGTGTGTGTGTGTGTGTGTGTGTGTGTGTGTGTGTGTGTGTGTGTGTGTGTGTGTGTGTGTGTTTTAGGGATTTAAAATCATCAGTGCAAGGTGGCTGTGCGTAATAGACGTCACGGTTCAATCGCACGCTCTCTCTCTCTCTCTCTCTCTCTCTCTCTCTCTCTCTCTCTCTCTCTGACGGTACTTCCTGCCTTTGGAAGAAGATCGAAACAGGTGTGTGTGTGTGTGTGTGTGTGTGTGTGTGTGTGTGTGTGTGTGTGTTGTTGTTGTTGTTGTTGTTGTTGTTGTTGTTTTTTTGTTTTTTTTATGTGTATTTTCTCTCTCCTTCATTTCCTGTAGATAGTTTGTAGTTGTTTTATTTGTTTGTTACTTTTTTACCCATGAATGTAGAATAGCAGGGCAGCCTGTAAGATGGGCAGCAATGCCTAAATGTTCTATCCTGAATAAAAACTATTCATTATCATCATCCTCTCTCTCTCTCTCTCTCTCTCTCTCACACACACACACACACACACACACACACACACACACACACACACACACACACACACACACCTCTTTCGATCTTCTTCAAACAACTTTCTCCAAGGGGAAACAAATGCGTTCGAACCAGACTGCTTCCAGGCGTAGTTTGCATAATGGAACAACCTACTTATGACAGAAGGTGGGACAGGAGCTAACATCCCACGGTGACGGCACTTCCTGCCCTCGAGCGCCCTCGCAGGCAAATGCTTCTATCGTCCTCTCTGGCTGGGTTCAAACAGTCATTTGCCCGTGACCCTAGTTCCGCGCTGAACGCCCTATAGTTAGCGTTATGACTGCTGCCCAAAGAGTGTTTCTGGAAACGTTTTGTATAAGGACGATATCTGTGGACCGGTCGAAATGATACATTTTGTGTGTGCTTAAAGTTTATAATCAGTTCTGGATTTTGGAACTTACATGACTGTGACATGTTGAATTAACTGTTTGGTGCTTGGTCAACTATTGTGAGTTCTGGATTTTACAACTTGACTGGATCCATCGAGATGTTTCATCGTGTGTTTGTGTAAAGTTTGTGCCCCGTCCTGGATTTCGGAACTTACATGGGATCCATCGCGACATGTGTGATAATTATATAACCGAAGTTTGATTCTTGCCGTTTTTGAGTACTTGTTCGACTTACGCGTGGAAAATTTACTCATCAGGTTTGGTTGTGGGGGAAAATCAGCTTCAACTCAGTCGAAGTTCGACGTAAGCCTATTTGATACAAGCGTATCTGTGTGTTTATGTGCTTGGTTAAAGTTGTAAGAACTAGATTTTGGATTTTAGAACTTTAATGTGTTTTGCGACGAGCGTTACAGTATATGTCATGGTCAGCATTCCTTCTGTGCCCGCCTGATTTGCATGTCAGCAAGTTATTCACCGGAGATTCAGGGGTTAGGGGGGTGGGTGAGTAGGGGGGGGGGGGTTAACCACTTGAAAACTGTGATAAAGTGAGGGAAGGTTTCCAGATGATTGATATGTCAGGTGACACCACTTCAGAAGCGCAATAAGAAATACAAGAGTTGACATCACGCCTCCAGTGTTTCGTACAGGGAACCGGGATAGCCGAATGGTAGAGCGTTGGACTCTCAATGCTCGGTCGTGAGTTCGAATCCCGGCTGGGGCCAAATATTTGTGCTGGCCTTTTTCTCGTTTCCACCCTTAAGTGGTGGAAAAGGGCGTTAAATTCCTACCCCCCCCCCCCCCCCCGGCAGTGTTTGGTATGGACTCTCCACATATTATGGGGAGTCGGGGTGGCCGAATGGTAGAGCGTTGGACGTCTAACGCTTGGGTCGTGAGCTCGTATCCCGGCTGGGGCCAAATATTTGTGCTGGCTTTTTCATCGTTGCCCCGTCTTTGATTACACCCGTATGTGGTGGAAAAGGACGTTAAACCCCCCAAACACCCACCAACCCTCTCTCCACATATTACACAGTGCTTTTCACGCGAAGGTGTGCTCGGTGACAAACCGATGGAAGATGCACTGTCCGCCATGTTTGCGCGCCGAGTGACGTAGTACAGCCAGTCAGAATCTGTTGTGGAAACCACAGTCACAGTTGTGGCTATTTGAAATCCAGGTTGCTGTGATGACGCCACAGCGGCGGAAACCCCCCAAATCACAACTGTGTCACAACTGAGGACAGCACTGTGGCGCTCCGCAGTGCCCAGTTAAGAGCCGGCTTCACTCGGCGCGCAAACATGGCGGACAGTGCATCTTCAATCGGTTTGTCACCGGACACAGCTGTGTTCAGTTTTGTAGTTAGTAGACACACCGAGCGCAACGACTGTGATGTGCACATCTGCGTTTCGCGCGCTGTGCCCAGTTAAGAGCAGGCTTTACGCCAGTAACAATATGCATAGGGCGATAGCAACTCTTGTCACTCTTGTCACTCTATCGTGCTCTCACTGCAGTGTAGAAGTAGGACAGCATACAGCGTGGTATCCGAAAAACAAGGCAAAACTTGTGCAAACTGGGTGTGGCCATGGCTATCCTGTTATACGGCAACCGTGCAGTGTAATATCAGTTCATTGTGTGAGGAGTTTGCTCATATTCCCGACAATCGGTAACGCACGTATATTAATTCACTGAGGATAAGTTTGTGCCGGGATCTCCAGTTTCCACGTAGTCAGGATTGTGTTGCGTGCTTATTCTCGCGAGCAGTTCTCGAGCTTTCGCTTCTGGATGGTGAAAATCTTTAGTATGCTGTGCGTCGTAATACAATCCACTGTTGCAAGTTTGAGACTTTTGCCATAAAGTCTACAGTTCAGGGTTTTTTGTTTTTTTTTTAAATCACGTGTTTTTGTGTGTACATCACGGGTTAATGGACAGCACGAAGGGCACCTCAGGTTTGAGGTAGGATTTTGGACTGTATCTATCGGTAATATTTTGTTATTGAAGCAATGGTGTGAGCACGGGTGAGCAGACAAGACGATATCAGTTTCACATATAATTATCATCACGTCTGTTTGATGTAACCAAAGTTCGACTTCTCTATTTTGTTAGTGGATAGGTGGGTCAGTGGGTGGGTGAACATTACTGAGTAAACATTAGATATGTCGCAATCGTATCTAGCAGTTTTTCAAAAACCCGTTTGCTCAAACACATCAGCGCCACCGTTAACACGTGTAGGCGATATCTTAGGTGTCTGAGAAAACGATAAAACTGCAGTCCATTAAACTTTTGAAAGTACATTATGAATGTAACGCAAGCACTGTGGCATTCAAAACTTTAAATGCTGAATAAGACTGCCGCAGTAGTTCGTGTCAAAATACCGATGAATTGAAAGGTCGTCCACACTTTTAAAGGTGCACATTCTAAGATTACTAGGATTCACAACATTTGCTTCAGGACACTGTGGCATTCAAAACTTTAAATGCTGAATAAGACTGCCGCAGTAGTTCATGTCAAAATACCGATGAATTGAAAGGTCGTCCACACTTTTAAAGGTGCACATTCTAAGATTACTAGGATTCACAACATTTGCTTCAGGACACTGTGGCATTCAAAACTTTAAATGCTGAATAAGACTGCCGCAGTAGTTCATGTCAAAATACCGATGAATTGAAAGGTCGTCCACACTTTTAAAGGTGCACATTCTAAGATTACTAGGATTCACAACATTTGCTTCAGGACACTGTGGCATTCAAAACTTTAAATGCTGAATAAGACTGCCGCAGTAGTTCATGTCAAAATACCGATGAATTGAAAGGTCGTCCACACTTTTAAAGGTGCACATTCTAAGATTACTAGGATTCACAACATTTGCTTCAGGACACTGTGGCATTCAAAACTTTAAATGCTGAATAAGACTGCCGCAGTAGTTCATGTCAAAATACCGATGAATTGAAAGGTCGTCCACACTTTTAAAGGTGCACATTCTAAGATTACTAGGATTCACAACATTTGCTTCAGGACACTGTGGCATTCAAAACTTTAAATGCTGAATAAGACTGCCGCAGTAGTTCATGTCAAAATACCGATGAATTGAAAGGTCGTCCACACTTTTAAAGGTGCACATTCTAAGATTACTAGGATTCACAACATTTGCTTCAGGACACTGTGGCATTCAAAACTTTAAATGTTGGCAAATATCGATGACCTAAAATGTCGTCCAAACTTTTAAAGATGTACATTCAAAGATTACTAGGATTCACAACATTTGCTTTTGAACACTGTGGCATTCAAAACTTTAAATGTTGGCAAAATATCCATGAACTGAAAGGTCGTCGAAACTTTTAAAGATGCACATTCTAACGTTACTAGGATTCACAACATTTGCTTCAGGACACTGTGGCATTCAAAACATTAAATGTTGGCAAATATCGATGAACTGAAAGGTCGTCCAAACTTTTAAAGGTGCACATTCTAAGATTACTAGGAATCACGATGTTTGCTTTTGAACATTTGCGCTGTGAGTGCGGCCGCTCGCTCGAAATATCAATAATATAACGTAACAATGAATAGAGCTCAGTATGCAAGACACTGACGTCTGCCGCTCGTGGGATCGAGAACAGTCTAGTGCATTTGGTAATCCAGTCGCCAAAGCTTTTCGGGTTTGCCTCTTTTTTCTTTTATTTTCTTCCTTTTTTTTTCTTTTTTTTTTTTCTTCTTTTTCCCCCCGTAAAAGTGTGATTTTGTGCCTATTTATTGGAAATAGATGATTAAAAAAACAACTTGTAACCTACCTTTTATCAACCATTGATATGATCCTGCTGAAACTGCGTAAATGAAACATTAGTCGAAAATGTGAGGTAGAAAAAAAATAAAGTATTGAAATGAGCCCCCTCCAAAAACAAACAAACAAACAAACAAACAAAATTGATATACCTTCCTGGAACCTTAAGTGACAATATGATGTCAAACGTAATCTTGTGCAGCAATTCACGCGTACTCCTGAAACCTTCACGAGATAGGATGAAAAAGTGACGTCAGTGGATGACGTCAACGTGATTATGGAATAGTTTCATTCCGTGAAAAGGGCTTGTCGGGTTTCCGAACAAGCAGAGAAAATATCGATTTAGGCTGGTAGGCTGGAGAAGAAAGGGAAAGACAGAGAACACTGGCTGCTGTAAATGTATTTGGTCACAACTTCATGAATCACTTTTTCTCTGTAATAGGTCTACAAAAGTGGCTCCACAAAAAGTTATCGCCGAAATCTTGGTGACTGAGATACCAAACGCAAGTCTATAGCAGCTGTCTCGTCAGCCATGCCCGTGCAGTAGTGGCAGACGTTGTGCTTTTCGACTTGCGTTTCTGCCTTCGTTTGCTCAGTGTAAGCCTGTGTGAGTCTGTGTCCAAGTGGTACGGTACGCTACACATCGCCAAAACAGTTCCGAACGACTCGTGAGCCGAGAAATGTTGAAAGACGAACCTTTAAGTTTAAAGTGTGCAGTCACTGAGACCATCAAAAACACCTCTTTTTTTTTTCTTTTTTTTTTTTCTTTTTTTGTGTGCACAATTGACCCGTTTTGAAATGTGCGTGTTTGTAGGAATCTCCTTCCGTTGGCTGATGTTATCTCCGCTGTCGTTCGCTCGCACGGTGTTATTTACGCAAATACTGTCATGGTAAAGGTCACGAAATATCAATGGTAAAATTACACTCTCCCCACACACAGTGAATGACTCCACGTGCATGGCTTGAAAAGAAGTTGTTGAAATATTGGCTTGGTTCTTGCTGGGACGCTGCCACTGTGTCTGCGTTATTTTATGTCAAGCTCGGCTGTCCACGCAGGGGGGGGGGGGGGGGGGAGGGTATATATCATGGAAGGCATGTGCATGCTTAAAGTCTCTATGTTCGTAATGAGTTCTAAATGTGTGTGTGTGTGTGTGTGTGTGTGTGTGTGTGTGTGTGTGTGTGTGTGTGTGAGGGGGGGGGGGACTGCGACTTTCAAAGCTTTAAGGCTGTTTGCAACTGCGACCATTTTCGTGACTTTGCGGCTTCTAACAGTAGAGAAATAAAATTATGAGTTTCTTTGGGCTAACGCTTATCTAGGCCCGCATGTAAAACTCGGGGTTAGGGAGTTTAGCCCCGGGTTAGAGTATAACCTCGAACTAAACTAGCTCTAGGGTGAAATTTTCTGTTGTTTTTTGTTTTAAATCAGGAAGCGGGTCCATTCCAGCAAGTTGCCTATGCCTTTATAGGATTTTTGTCTTTCTTTCTTCGCTTCCTTTTTTTTATATTTAATTTTGTTTTGGGGTTTCTTTCGTCCTAGTCTGGGTTAGGCCCGTAGCCGTGGATTAAATTAACCTCGAGTTTTACACACGGGCCCTGTACTGCATGCCAATCGACAAAGTCGCTAAAAATAGCTACCGTTTAGCTTTGTCTAGTTGGTCTTCAGCCCGCAACCAAATATATAACGTCGTCTGCTCAGTACGCGGTACACTTCTACGCACGCAGAGTGGGTGGGTGGTTGGGAGTTTAACGTCCTTTTCCACCATGTACGGGTGATATCAAAGACAGGGCAACGATGAAAAAGCCAGCACAAATATTTGGCTCTATCCGGGATACGAACTCACGACCCGAGCATTAGAAGTCCAACGCTCTACCATTCGACCACCCTGGCTCCCCTCTACGTACGTAGAACAACATATATACACCAATCAGAGTCACCACAATGGTTTAAGATGCTGAACTGTGTCCCAAGCGACTGATTGTGGTGCTCGGAGTAAGAGCATTCGATGAAACGTTTTCCACAGCGTTGGTATATGCTTGACAAACGTACTGAGGCTTTCAGCGGCGGTACATGTATATCGAAACCTACCACAGCCGATTTTTGACATTGCCGTGTAGACTCAGCAGATAGTTAGAATTCCCGGAATTTGAACGAAGTGAGGGAAGTGGTACTTTTGTATGTGGCTGGCTCTCTCTCTCTCTCTCTCTCTCTCTCTCTCTCTCTCTCACACACACACACACACACACACACACACACACACACACACTCTCTCTCTCTCTCACACACACACACACACACACACACACACACACACACACACACACACACACACACACACACACACACACGTCAAGTTAAACGATGCAAAGTGTTTTTCCTTTCGGGTTTTGTTTTCTTTGCTTGTTTCTTTTTTTTTTTTTAGCAATAAATATGAACCAGATAATTATGTTGAAGCCGTCACCGGAACCACAGGTAATTCCTTGTTTTGCATCACAGCTTCTCTCCCCGTTTCTTTATTGCATCCTATTATCTCAGCATCACAGGCGTCATTCAAACAGAAACATATTACTTTCTGTGGTGCTTTTGACAGCTGTAATACCGCTGGTCGCATGCACATGCATTTCGAGTGTTACTCAAAAAAAATCCGATAAAATGGCATTTCGTGGCAGACGCTTTCAGCCGAGAAATCTGACGGCAATATTAACCTGGTGATCCTCTTTGAAGCTGTGAAAATGCCTGACGTGAAATCTGGAAAAGCTGTGCGTTCATATCTGAATCAGAGACATACATAACGTCTCTGTCTGAATGTATATTTTGCTGACAGTGGTTTGGAAGGGAGCGATGGATGGACGAGTATAGAAAAGGGAGTGTTCCTTCAGGTGGCTGAATGTTTTAGAAACAGTGAGCAATCTGAGTTCACGATGGAGTGAAATCCGAAGTATCTAAAATTCAGGACGCTGATTCGGGGAGCGTAGTACAACACTCTTACTCTATTTACAGTGTGTAGGGGTGAGCGGTGGTCTAGCAGGTGACGCATCGGACTTTGCCGCTGCGCTATTGAACGGCCGTCGCCGTGGCGATAAAGCGTGGGTTCCAGCCCAGGTCGAGCGTGCGGAATGTGAAACCGGTTTTTCCTGGCTACCGGGCTGCTCATCGGGGGTTTCTCTCCGGGTTATCCGGCTTTCCTCCCCCTGCCCTATTGAAAAAAAAAATAGGATAGGTTTTGGGTGGCGCTGCACCTCGGCGACGTGCATCCCCCGGGGGAATCAGTCTTAATTTCCAGAACGGGACAATTAAGTAGTGGAAAAAAAAATCAATGAAATAAAATAAACTGTTCGAGCATTCCCGCATTTTTGCAGAGCGGCAGCAAATACAAAATTACGTCTTATCGATATACGACATGTTTTGAATGTTGTGTACCCGTGGATTTGTGCGGTTGATACATCGTGAGGTTTTCTGGTTTCCAACAACCCTTCTTTTTTTCTTTTTTCCAGACCATGTGTGAACTTTTCTGTCGTACGGTGGACATAGACACTGTTCATGGGCGAGAGAAGGTTGACAGAGACACGGTCAGTTGATTCACACTGACTAGGACAGATACTATTAGGCATGTTTAGTAGCACTTCGTAAGGAGGACTTCGCTGAACAGCGTAACCCATCTACATGCAAATTAGTCACGTTAAGCCGGCTCTTACCTGGGCACTGCGGAGCGCCACAGTGCTGTGACGCAGTTGTGATTTTGGGGGTTTCCGCCGCTGTGGCGTCATCACAGCAACCTGGATTTCAAATAGCCACAACTGTGACTGTGGTTTCCACAAGAGATTCTGATTGGCCGTACTACGTCACTCGGCGTGAAAACCGTGCCTGGCGGACAGTGCATCTTCAATCGGTTTGTCATCGAGCACCGCTGTGTTCAGTTTTGTAGTTAGTAGACACACCGAGCGCAACGACTGTGATGTGCACATGTGTGTTTCGCGCGCTCTGCCGTGTGAGCCTAATTTACATGTAAATGTGTTACGCTGCTCAGCGAAGTTCTTCTTACGAAGTCTTTCTAAACATGCCTGTTGAAACTGTTCGGTGTACGTGTGTCTAGCCTTTCCTTTCTATTGTTTGCCGGCGTGTCGCTGTAACTATACACCTCTCTTTACCATTGAGGTGCTACGGTGCGTGCCTAAAGCTCGTTTCACACCACACCAGTTCTCGTCTACAACGATGTACCACTACTAGGTTGCTCTCACCAGCAACAAGGCTTGAGACTGTGGTTCATCCGCATTTCAACAGGATGGTGTGATGTTCGTGTAGTTGATGATGCTGGAGACTTGGTACAGTGCACGGCTCCACATTAACTGAGTGCTCGCGGCGTTTAGGGAGAGTTTTGTGGGGGGGGGGGGGGGGGTTGGGTTTTTTTTTTTAAGAGGAAGATAGTTTTGAAAAAAAAAATGTGCAGATGATTACTGGGATGATGCACTGAAGAGATGAGTCTTCAAGCGCTTCCGAAATGCGGTGATGCTGACTGCCTCCTTCACTGATTCAGGAAGAGAATGGAGTTCCACAGTTTGGGCGCTGATTGTTTGAAGGACCGTGCACCATACCTCTTCTTACTTCATTGACTCACGATCGCACCGTGACAGGTAGGACTAACCAGAGCGTATCGTACGGACTATAGCTCGTCTTTGTTTTTTGCAGAAGGAGAACTCTCCATACTTTAACCCTTTCGCTGCCGCCGTCGCAAGGATATCATGAATGGCGCCGGTAGCCTCACTGTCAAATTAGTTTAAAATGTTATATTTAGACTTTCCAGTAGTTGGAGGAAAACATCTTTGGGTGCAGTATAGGTTTTGATTCCTCTTTAAGCATAGTGATGTGAAGAGATGTTATCAACGAGTGAATCTAAAAACGTGTTTGGCAGTAAAGGGGTTAAGGCCGTACACTTTCAGATGGATAAACATGACAACGTTCCGCCGGTGAACTGACGCCACTATCGTGAGCAAACACGTTTTTTTGCAATGCGGGAGTGGTGTAACAATGTGCGCTCACCTTCGCAGATTAACCAGAAGGTTGTAGTCTGTGTCACGTTGAATCTATCTGGTATTAAATTTTGTGAGTGTGAATGCCATTTTTGGACCTGGGCTTTTTCGTAATTTGAGGAAAGCTACACGGCTGCACGGCTATAGGTCAAATTACAGGACTAGACACTAAACGTTATACAGACGGTTCTCTGTCAACGTGTTGAGGTGACGAAGAGGCGCGCGCGCGTGCGTACGTGTGTGTGTGTGGGGGGGAGGGGGGGCTGACGTCAGTACGTGTGTGTGTGTGTGTGTGTGTGTGTGTGTGTGTGTAGACAGCAGTCTTTGTATGGAAGTGTCACAGTAAATGGACTCTGTCAAGAAATATGATCCCCATTCTGCAAAGGAGAAGTTCACGCAACGCATCGCTCTGTCACCGCGACGTGACGCACGGGCTGAGAGAGGCCATATCCTGCTAGTGTAATATTATAACTACTTGGAATTACTCCCGGGGCATTCAGTGAGAAATCCGGCCCTGTACTTTTCTTGTGCGGGGGTATATTATCATTTACGTTTGAGGCAATGCGACAATCCTAGCAGTGGTCGTTGGGTGTTTACTTTTTCTTTGACTTCCTACGGTCGTGGTGGGTTGTTATATCGAGAAAACTGTCGGATATAAGCTGGTACAATCAGTCAAATTCATTTAGCGACAGCTGTTGTATTCTGTGGTGTGGTTTTCTATTTGTTGGCTGTGGACATACTCATTTCGTTTCAGAATTTAGTGGAATTTGTAAGTCAGCTCAGGCTGTGTAGCCAGGTGGGCTCGGCGAATGTATCCTGGACCTTGAATTTGAATCCTTTTTGTCAGTCACAGCGGCAAATTTTCAGACCCTAGCTTTGGAATCAGTCAAGCCTGCAGCAAGTTATCAGTCATAGGTTTGTTCCAGCTCAGCATTCAGCGAGTCTTGCTTGAGACAGCAGATTGATACAATTTCAGGTGAGAAGAAGTGAGATGTGAAATGACGCGAAACCAAAACCTCTTTCTAGAATGAATTACACCAGACAGTTGAGCAAATCGGATACAGACATTGTGACGTTCTCATCTGGACTAAACTTCAGACAGCGCGTTTCGGAAGAACCGGCTCGCTTTTACTCAGCAAGAAATCTGCATGGCGTCAATTTTGAAGATTCTTTGGAGGGGTTCATTGTGTCAAAGGGAAGTTTCGAGGAAGTTTATCAGTTTGACAGCAAGTGCTTGTCCGGTCAGTGTCGTGGAAAGTGCTCAAAATGCCGAAAGGACGACACACATCCACAAACTGTCGAAGATCCGAAACCGAAACCGGTTTCGAATGTTAACCAACATCGTCCGCTGAGGAGAACAAGAAGTTGGGAATACGTTTACATACCAAATCTTCCCTACGTTCCTGAGGTAAGTGATTAATTATATGAGTTCAAATTTGTTTCAGCGAAACGGAATCATTTGTCTCACTTTGGGGGAGGTTTATGTGCCCGACAAACACTATACTACTCCAATGTTGCACGGTTGTCCCTCCTGATGCTCCAGATTCATAGAAACCAGCGCATTTATGAAAAGTTTGATGCTCTTTTTGTGTCATTTTCAGAGTTTTCGGTTGGGGGGGGGGGGGGGGGTTGGGCATATTCACGGTGTGTGCGCCGTTGAAATGACACGATACAACGTTAGCGACAACTCCACTTGAAAACAAGAACCCATCCCCGAACAACGTTTTACAGTAGTTATTTCCCTTGCTGCACAGCGTGGCAAGTGGTTGAGACAGGTCTTATTTATTTTTATTTGGTGTCTGTGTCGCTGATCAATGCAGTTGGATGCGGTAGCATATACGTATAGCACAAATACTTCATAATTGTGTTTCCTTTTATCAGTACAAATAGATTGATCCAGTCAATTTCCGGGCGAGACATTGTTAAACCTTAAACAAATTGAAACTCAAATGTTTTGAGTTGTTTAAGTGTTTTTCTTACACATACCAAAACTTTACCAAATTCGGTTGGGGCAAAATTTGTCTTTTTGGGTCTTAAAAATGGCAGCCGAGTTGAAATTGGACGAAATGACGAACTGACTGTTTTGAACACCTGTGGCAAATATTTACCACAGTTATGGTCTAAAAATAAAAATAAGCATCATACTAGTTTGCTATTAACTTTTGACAAGAAAAAAAGAAGTAGAAATGTAACAAAATGATAATACGGCAAGAAAATTCGTAAATTATCACAGATGATTTGAACTTTCGCCGCACATTCACTTAACTTTTCTTCAACATGAAATGTACAACATCAAAATACTGAATGCAGTCTGATTCTGCCATGTATTAAGCATACAAAACAATCTTTTCATGGATTCAAAACATATTTTTTCAAGATTGTTCTGACTCATTACCCTTCCCACACCCCAACCTCACTACCCGCCGTCCGGTATTCCTCAAAGTACACTCAGTTACACCAGACTGCTTTCATACATGTTGGTACATTCCGTGCCTCTTTCAACTGATGTACCAGTCAAACAGTGCTTTGCAAAACTTTATAGAGGCAACAGAATAGTAGTCGTGGATTCTTGCACATCTGTTCTTGCCTCAGTAGAGCTCTTTGTCATCGTCATCATCATCTTCTTCACCGTCTTGCCTCCAGGGCGCAGAATTTACACTGCTCTCTCCCCGACAATGACCGCATGCTGCTGTACACACCAGTCCATGTTTCCGGCATGTACACTGTGATGTGGCACAATTCCCTTTACAGTTGCAGCGGATTACATTGAGTAGATCCTCCGGTGCAGCAGGCATATCACTTGGGACAGGCAACAGCATGCCTTTGTCAACCACCCAGCCCCAGTCTTCTGGGTTCAGTTGCAGATGTTGATCGAGATCTTTCCATACTTGCACCTGGTGGAATGCGCGGAAACAGTGGAATTTTGCTGATGATGAAGATGGAGGGAGGGAACTTGGATGGGCGTTTTTTGCAGAAATAGCAATCTTCTGCATGTACTTGACATATCTGAGGTGACCAAGACTGTCATCAGCTGTGCCACCATACAACTCCACAATAGCTCTTTCTCCTGCTTCTCTGATTTCTTCATGGGTGCTTTGTTTTTCAAATACATCTGCCAGGTTCTGGAAGGATTTACCTGTAGCAGCCCGAGGATATCAAAATGTCTATTTTACATGTAGACGCCCATTCACTCACTAATGGGGACCGTTATTATGCTGCTGCAGCTGCTACGCTTGACAGATCATGTGCAGACGTACATCATGATTTAGGGAAATGGTCTAGCATCACAAAAACATTATTTTAAAGATACCCCTCCGCTTAAAATTGTATCGCACTCAGAAAATGTCGGACATTTTCATTAATTCCTGTTTTAGAGGTACAGGTAAAGAAATCAGACAAAATTAATTTAAGCTTCAAGTGAAATAATACTTCGCAAATGCCAATAAAAAACAATCGACGCCAAAGAAAATCTGTGAAATCTCTTTTATTTTCAACGTGTTTTTCCATCGGAACAAACGCCGTTAAGCTGGCCTTTTTTGTGGACATTTTCACATTTAGGAATGCAGTTCAGTACTGCCAAAGTGCATGGAAAATATGTAGAGCACAACCTCAAGTCTATAGTAGTATGTGACTGAATTCATTTCAATTGTTATGAGGTATGTTAATCACACGGCAAACATGTTTTCAAGGTCAAAGTCACTGGTTTGTCTATTTACTCCAAAACATTTTACTTCATCGCTCAGAATAAGCATTTTGGTGCTGCTCACTTTTGTCCCCGTGATTTGATGAGTTCACAGCATCCTCAGAATAAAAATATGACAGCAAAATCTTCATAACTCAAGCGTGACCTTGACCTTTACTAGAGGTCACCAGAAAGGCATTCTTATCAATGCATATTGGTCAAATGTTATGCCAAAAGTTGTATTTACAAAATTTTCACCCAGTCACTATGACCTTTACTCCAAAGGTCAAGGTCACCAAAGGTGTACACAAGAAATCTTCTCATACGAACATCGTTTGTGCTAATTTTGTTTTGCCTGGTGCTTGTGACTGCTTGTTCTTTTGCTTATTCTAACAGAGCGATGAAAAAAAAATGTTTGGGAGTAAACAGACAAACCGATGACCTTGACCTTGTAGACATGTTTGCCGTGTGATTAACATACGTCATACTACTTCAGATGAATTCAGCCACTTACTACTGTAGACTTGATGTTGTGTTCTACATACTTTCCATCACATTTTGCCAGTAATGTGTGCCAGTATTTTTCATCCGTAAATTTGAGGATGTCCAAAAAAAGGCAAAATAACGGCGTTTGTTCCCAAGGAAAAACACGTTGAAAATAAAAGAGATTTCACAGATTTGCTTTTATGTCTTTTTTGTGCATCGGTGGACGTTTACTTAGTTTCGTTGACATTTTGTAGGCCATCATGTAGACCTCAGCCGACATGCACTACTCGTGAAAATATTTTCACAACAATTCATTACCATCTTTCGTGCCAGTCACTATATATGACACTGTATAACATATAGGCCGATTGCCCTTAAACTCTATTAGCTAAGATATTTTCTCAGTGTCGCGGATCATTTTCCCTTGTCCATAGGGTGATGAACGTGCTGCTATTATCACGTGTCCACTGAAAAGCACCTCCTGCTGCACATTGATATTTTTGTATGTCCAGGGCCGTTTTGTGGTGGCCACAGAGTAATGACTGTGCTGCTAAGATCATAGCCGCACAACACATTAATATTCAGGCATTCAGCCGGCCAAAGTATGCACTCATGAATGAGTGCAACTGTCTACCCGTCACACAAACCCTAACTGCGCGGACCTAATTGTTGTATAACTTGATACGGAGTCGTCGTATGCCGTGATCTTTCTGGAATGAGGCTCCATTGGGACTCCCTGTGTGTGTGTGTGTGTGTGTGTGTGTGTGTGTGTGTGTGTGTGTGTGCGTGCGCGCGCGCTCCAGCTCTTAACTGACCCAAGATAAATTCCTAGACTAATGCCTGGTATTACTTAGGGGGCTTAGGCCCCTGGCTCCACGTGGAGCATAGGCCATCGACAACCCTTCGCCATCGCACTCTGTTCTGGGCTATTCTTGCCACTCCAGTCCAGTTGGTCCCCTGCTTATATAACTCTGCCTCAGTGTCCCGCCTCCAGCTGTTGCGAGGCCGGCCTCTCTTCCTTTTCCCCTGTGGGTTCCATGTCAGGGCTTGGCGTGTGGTGCTGGATGCTGGCTTCCTGAGGGTGTGTCCAATCCAGCCCCACTTCCTCCGCAGGATCTGCTTGGCCGCTGGTTCCTGCCCTGCTCGCTCCCACAGCTCTTCGTTCCGGATCTTCTCTGGCCATCGGATGTTGAAGATGCGCCTCAGACAGGTGTTGAGAAATGACTGGATCTTCTGCTGCATCGTCTTCGTTGTCCTCCATGTTTCGCATCCGTAGAGCAGAACTGACTTCACGTTGGAGTTGAAGATGCGAAGTTTGGTTCTTATGCTGACAACTTTGGATGCCCAGATGTTCTTCAGCATGACCATTGCTGCTCTTGCCTTGCCGATTCTGGCTGTGACGTCTCGGTCTGTGCCTCCCTGTCCATCAACCACACTCCCCAGGTAGACAAAGGACTCTACCTCCCTGATGGACTCTCCACCGACTGTGACTGGTGTGTTGGCAGTGGTGTTGATCTTCATCAGCTCGGTTTTCCTCCTGTTGATCTTGAGCCCTGTTCCGGCTGATGTGGCTTCCAGGCATGTAGTCTTGTCCTGCATCTGGCTGTGGCTATGAGACAGGAGCGCCAGGTCGTCCGCAAAGTCGAGGTCATCCAGCTGCGTCCAGAGTGTCCACTGTATCCCGTTTTTCCTGCCTGTTGTGGTGGTCTTCATGATCCAGTCGATGACCAGGAGGAAGAGGAACGGGGACAACAGGCATCCCTGGCGGACTCCGGTCTTCACCTCAAAGCTTTCTGACAACTGGCCGGCATGGGCAATCCTGCAGCTCATGTCTTTGTAGGTGCACTGGATCAGGGAGATGATCTTCCCGGGAACTCCATAGTGCCTTAGCAGCTTCCACAGCGCCTCTCTGTCTACACTGTCGAAGGCCTTCTCATAGTCTATGAAGTTGATGTAGAGGGGGGAGTTCCACTCCAGTGACTGCTCAACGATGATGCGTAGGCTGGCGATCTGGTCAGCGCAGGACCTGTTCCTGCGAAAGCCCGCCTGCTGGTCTCGGAGCATAGGGTCGACTGCCTCCCTCATCCTCTCCAGTAGAATTCTGTTGAGAACCTTGCCTGGCACTGACAGGAGCATGATCCCTCGGTAGTTGCTGCAGTCCCTGAGGTCCCCTTTCTTTGGCAGCTTGATGACGATCCCTTCTTTCCACTGGGCTGGCACCTCTTCCTTCTCCCAGATCTTGCTGAATAGGCTGTGCAGCATGTTGACGGCTGTCTCTGTGTCTGCTTTGATGGCTTCTGCTGGTATCTCGTCCGGCCCTGCAGCTTTCCCATTTCTCAGTGTCATGATGGCTTTCCTGATCTCAATGCCTGGTATGCAGGAGGCAATTAAATGCAGATGTCTTGTATTGATGTGAGTACAGTTTCCCCTTAGTCAGTACTTGGGATACTGAGATGGTGTAACTGTAAGACGTGAAAACAAAACTTCTTGCGGCGTTTCGCAATGTCTGGGTGCGCAACCATGCAACCGTATATACGGTCCGACAGCTTCAGTTTCAGTACTCCCCTCGAGAAAACGGGAGAGGGATGCCCGGGCTACATGACTTTCCAAAATGGCACTGAAGAGATCGTGAGTCATCTCTCTGTTGGGTCTGTACTAGGAGCAGGAGATATCTGCCTAGTTAATGTACGTATTTGCACCGTAACAACGACAACTGCGGTTGTTCTGGTCACAAAATAATAGTAATTCTCAGTCTAGCCCAAGGAACAGCGAGTCTGTTGAGTTTTCAAAGGCATCGAAGTCGTACTGTCGAGGCACACACTGGAACTGTGCCGGTATCCCGTTCCTGTCTATCCGCAATGTACCCTTCTGTGAACCCTCTAGTACGGCGTCTACTCGTACAGCGTCTCGGGAAAAAACATGGAAGGGTCTTCGTCGAAGTTGTTGAAGGGCAAAAGGGCAAAGGTCATGTCCTTGGCTGCCGTGGCAACGTTCGGCAGATCCTCGCCGTGCGGAATGTGGTACACGCCAAGCGTTAAGGCCGTTCTTAACCGGGCGAACCACCAGTCTGGCGAACTTGTTCGGCGAACTGTGTATTGTATACGAACAGGGCAAGCGCACACACGTACATAGTTCCAGAGGTTCGGCCGGACTAGTTCTCTTTCTTAACCGACCGTTAATGATATGCATACGTCATCGCCCGAACAAGGCGGACTCGGAAGTTGAGACAATCGTAAACAACCAAAATGGCCGCCTTCGTAGATCGAGACGACCAGGAATTTGCGGTAGTTATCGTTTTGAGTGAACTCTTGGAAGCCGAGGAAGAGGAGATAAGAGGAAAAGAGCGCAAGAGAGGGAAATGTGAAGTGAGTCGATAGCCGCGATGCCGTCCGCCATTTTCCTCAAGTTTGTACATGCGCACAACAGCTCTCCCCGAGCAACCAATCAGAGCGCAGGATCGGCAAAAGGATCGCGAGGGTTCCCACGACACGCTATGCAGTCCTCGAACCTAGTTCGCCGAACCTTTCGAACCAGGGTTTCCGCACAAGTATTTGGTCGGTTAAGAAACAACGTGCGCGAACCTAGTTCGCCGTACTCTCCGAACCTAGTTCGCGAACCAAAAGTCTGCCCGGTTAAGAACGGCCTTTAACCAGGCAACCAGGTCCTCATCGACGATATTTGTCTATTTTTTTTTTATTTGCATTCGCGTAATATTATTTTACTTGAAGTTTCATATTAAGTTTGTCTAATTTCTGTACCTGTACCTCAAAACAGGAATTAATGAAAATGTCCGACATTTTCTGAATGCGTTTAAATTTGAGGCAAAAAGGTACACTTAAAATAGTATTTTAGGGATGCTGGACCATTTCTTTAAAACATGATGTGCGTCTGCACATGATCTGTCAAGCGTAGCAGCTGCAGCAGCGTAATATGTCAGCCCGGTCCCCATCAGTAAGAGAATTGGCGTCTATATGGAAAAAGGAAGATTTGATAACCGAGAGCCGCTACAGGCAAATCTGTTGTCATTACGTTGGACCACCGCAGGGTGTTTGGCCTAACAGATCCAGTAGTCAAACTTGAAGTGTGTGCACAATACCTGCTGCAGCGGCGTCGTTTTTAATCTTTGCTGTGTATAGTCAATTTTTGTACCCAACCACAATATGGATTCCCCTCATTACCCCTCACAGCCAAAGGGACATAGTGGATGGGCTAGTAACACGTAAATGCCAAGCCTCTCCTCTAAAAGTTGGTAAATAACAAAATACGCTGTGTACACTGTGGCCGTCATATCAGGCTACTTGGTAACCTACCCCCGTAGTGGTTAATGCTCTGTTTAATTAGAAAAAGGTATTTTAAGTCACCTATTTCAAGCAGTGAAGAGTTCATGAATTTTGATGTGGGATGCACGTTTTCCTTCTTCTGGGATCACTCTACTTTTCCCAGTATGTAGAACAATGACAAGTTAAAACTGGTTGCTGCTAGCAGCAAAATATAAACCTACCCCCCACGCAGCATGTAATGAAGGAAATGGAAAAAATGGGTAAAAATAATGACCGCTGTAAAGAAGACGTGCTTGTTTAGATTCACGGATCTTTCTTCATACGACTAGTCATTGTCTTTTCCACCAAGACAAATGTATAAAAAGAAACTGAATCGAGCGTAGCAATTATGGCAGGCTCTTTGGTAAGCACTGCTTTCAGCCTATATAGGGAACTGATAGCTTCAATTAACGGCCATCTATAAGCAATGAATCTCTCATACAAGTTCCGGAAGATAATTCTGAAACACCGAGCATGTGGCCGAATATTATATTATTATATCATATTATACTTGTTTTTGCGGATACACCTTATCACAGCAACCAATCAAGTGTCCCTACTCCCATCATTACGCATACTCAGCCATTATTAAACAGGTTGCACTTTCGATGGCTGTTTGTGACAAAAGTACAATAGAGATTTCAATGAACTTTTGATATGACACAACTGGGATACTATTCTTAAGTGTGCACGGCTCTTTGAGAAAAACCGTTCACTACTCACAACGCAGCAACTACTTTAATAAGTACACCCCCAAAATATCGCTACCGAAAAAAAGTGCTCACTTGGATATCATATTCCATACTTACCTGCGCATGCGGTGACAAGGGAACTTCACAACACCAAAGAAGCGTTTCCTGGCTAAATTGTTCAATGTTCGTAAATGTTTTCCGCGATACATGTCACCTGCAGTGACCTGCCAAGTGCACAAGCATCAAATACAGTCGTTTTACAGGGCCCTTTATCTCAACGGCCAAACTGATGGCCGCAATTATCCACGAAGCATCATTCTGAGTGGTATGAAATTTCTGTATGTCAGCAATGCATGTCTTGTCTAACAATAACAGTTTTTAGACCGGAATTCTGCGCATTTCTGTACCCGCAAACACGCATACTTTGTGCACACCCTCAAAAGCCCACTTATAGGGCTCATATAGTGAAAATGGCAAGATAAACGGTCACTTTTATAAAACTTTGCCCCAGCCTATTTTGGTAAAGTTTTTTTTTGTAAGTATAAGAATACCATCTAGAATAAGAATCAGCAGGTTTAAGCTTTGAAGCAATTTGTTTAAGCAGCTGAGCCAGTTTGACTGGACCAGATATATATTACATATTTCAGTTGATTATGCTCAACAGTTTTTGGCCAAGCTTAGATCGACTTTTTCAGTTTCCGTCGGCGTGTGTGTGTGTGTGTGTGTGTGTGTGTGTGTGTGTGTGTGTGTGTGTGTGTGTGTGTGTGTGTGTGTGTTGTTGTTGTTGTTGTTGTTGTTGGGGAGACCGGGGAGGAAGGAAGGACAGGTACAATATGGTTAGCCATCCAGCTGTTTGGTTTGCTTTTGCTGTGGATCAGCCAGTGTTTGTGTTGTTGCTTTTAGTGTTTTACATTTTGCGGAAAATCTGCTCGTCGGCTAATTAGGTACAAGAGATATTCACACTGCTGTGCTCGGCGATGCTGACACATTTTCTGCAGGTGGTCCGTGCATGTGACGCACCTTTTATCTACCGCCTGACCGATCATTAGTCGTTTAAAAGGAAAGGCGAAGGTGACTCAACTTCAGTGCGGAAGTCACGAAATGTTACCCTCGCTCACCTGTTCCACGTGTACCCCTGTTCGCACTCACGTGAGTTGGGTACTATCACCCGTCTCACCCTCTCTTTGCTCTTGGTCCTTGCGAATGCATTGCCACGGGGTGCAGTCAAAATGGCGCGAGTGTTTCGGGTGCATCTCCTCAAGATTTATTTGCATTGCTCACCTATCACATCCTTTGTCTTTACCCTATTGTTCTTTTTTTTTTTTTTTTTTTAGTATTACTTGATATATGTATGTAGTAGCATGGTCGTGTGTGTGTGTGTGTTTGTGCGTGTTCTACTTACTTAGAGCTCACTTTGTTACTGTATATACTGTATATCAGTAGCCTAGCAAGGACAAGATGTAAGACAGGTCTGCGTACCTAATCTTTTATCCTTGTAAAATAAAGTTTCGTTCATTCATACAGCTTTGCGTAAGAGCAGTCAAATTTTTGAAGCGCGGGGGCGGTCGGTGATCTAGTGGTTAAGCGACTTCGTCACCAATTCGAGAGGTCAGGTTCGAGTCCCACTCGGGGCAAAGAATTTTTCCTTCTCGTGCGTGGCACCGTTCATATGAGCTGATCATCGGGGGTTCTCTCCGGGTACTCCGGCTTTCTTTCCCCCTCTGCTTCGGAAATGTCCAGCACACAAATAAATTGCAATTCAAATTCCGAAACTTAAATAGCTGAGCAGACCCTTCGTACAACGTGATTGTAATGTGTTCATGTCCGATGTGGGAGAGAATGCGTGTGATTCACGTGAGCGTGCATGTTGGGTTCAATTCATGGGGCTTTAAGCCAATTCAAGAAATTGGGTAAAGCGCCGATATAATACTCAGTCATCATTATCATTATCTGATATCAGTAGCATAAGAAAAAAAAAACTTGTCCATTTTGACTACACCCCATGGTACTGTCACCCTTCCTGTATTCTCTGTGACTGGTCTTGGTTCTTGCGAATGCATTGCATCAGCTCCCGATGATAATTCACTGTAAGCTGTAAGCTTCTGCTTTTTTCCCCCTTGTGGACAGAGTCAACGCCGTGCTGACCTGATATTAAACAAAACTTTATAGTGAGCCCATGACTGACAAGATTTTTTTTTCTCTCGTGCGTTGTGGGTTTTCCGTTAGTCATGTGTACACGTAATCTCAAGTTAAATTGAAATGCACCTAATGATTATGACTCGGCCTGGCAACCAAACTCCACTCAGACCGTACTGGTACAGCTTTACCACCGTCGTGCAAGAAAGGCTGTTGTCATTGTTGCGTCTGGTCACCTTACTTACTATCTTTAGCATAGTCCGATTCATCTGACTCAGAACCCCTGAGTCAGATTCCTAAATTCACATAGGCTCAGTGTTTGGAGCGTTGCGGGGCGGCGGGATTTTGACTGTGTGTCGATTGGGTGGCTACTTGGGTTGGAATCAAAGGTGTGACAACTACCTCGTTCAAAATCCCGAACGAAGTCGCTGGATGCCATGGAGGTCCGTGTGGTTTGGGACTGCGGGACAGGGCCGCATTCCACGCTTCCTGTCATAAATATCCCGGCATTAACCGGGCCCGGGAACTACGGCACCTGCGGTGCCGGCCGTGTAATCACCCACATCATAAGACGTGTCATACCAAGGGAAGCACCCCCAAAGTCGCACCCGTGAAGTGGGTGAAGCTCGGCTGTGTGGCAACAGCCTCCCCATTGGGCCCATAGCGCACCCACTCTGAGTAGGAGCCGACCTAGGTAGGAAAAATCCCGCTTGCCTCGGCTGGGACTCGAACCCAGGTCTCCCGGTCCATAGTTCGAAGTGCTAACCACTACCCTACGGGGGCCAGTATACGAAGTATTTTTTAGCAGAGTTCTGCCTTTACAACTATTCAGTCTCTACCGACAAAGACCCCCCCCCCCCCACCCCCCTCGTCTTCCCCTATCTCCCTAGACCGTGATGCGATTTAGTGTTGGTCAAACCCCTCTGTTATTTTCTCGAGCTGGTCATCTTGTTTTGTTAGTGACACGATCAGCCCCTAAGGTCAACAACATTCAGCCACCCCTGGTTCTGCCTAGGAGCGCCAACAACCTAAGTGCCGATGTTTTAGAAGACATTTGCCGTTTCCTAAAGGAAGAAATAAAGCTACACTCCACATAAAACATGACAGTGACGGCACTCGCACTTCAAACGCGCATTAGACATAAGCTTATCAAACCAGCTGAGGCCGTGGTCGTGCCGACTGATTCAAAACCCCGCATAGATCAATACCAAATCTGCCCTTCAAATAGAGAAGAAAGATCAGTATGTCTGCTGTCTACGTTTGAAGTGGGGCCAGTAGTTTATGTGTGTCAAGAGGACGGGGCGGGTTTTCCCACAGTTTGTCTGGTACAAGCCCCGAACGACAAGTAATCCCCCCCCCCCCCCTCAACAACTGCTGGGCAAACACCCCAAGTGCACCCCTCATCAAAAACGTCTTTATCGGGCTCTGAGGCAACACTGTGCAAGACACGTGTGTTTTTCTGCCCCCCTGTGGCTCTGTCCAGTATCGTGGGATAGTTGTAGTCACGTTTACAGGGGCCTTTCAAACTGAACCGGTTCGTTCGCTCGGGGGATGGTTTGGCATCGGTTTTGTTGGTGGTTCAACTCTTAGGAGCCCAAGACCGACCCACTATATGATACGACTTGTTAAAAAACACAAGCCACTGCACACCAGTAGGAGCCACTTCAAGCCACTGTGACACAAGGCGTGGGCCTTCCCGCTAAGATTTTAAGTAAAAAAGCGATTTTTTTTGCACGGGCTTTTTATAGTTAATGGCTGTTTATAAGGTGTTTACTGCCGAGCATTGTAATCCTAATCCTCGTTCCGCTGGCGAGATCTTCATTTGCTGTTGTTGCTGTTGTTGTTTTTGTTGTTGTAACGAGGAAGACCCATTGTCAGCCAGACCAACGTCATAACAATGTCAATGGCAACAGTGGAGATAACCTAGGAGCGCATATGGGCTTTTCCGATCGCACAGATGTCACCTTGAACTGGACTGAAGTGAACTGGTGACTACAGCACCGCAACTTACTTACACCTGGCGTTCAGGAAACACAAAGTAGGTTTACCTACACACACACACACACACACACACACACACACACACACACACACACACACACACACCACCGTGGTGAATACAGACAATTGAACTCATTGTGTGACATGATAGGCCGACCTATATATCTATACAACAAGCTGTTTTAGCCGCGGCCTATAGTATAGGGCTCCTGTAACACGTGATGGTCCGACCTATATCCAGACAAGCAGCTGTTTTTTCTGCGGCCTATGTTGGGCTCCTGTAACACAGACCACCAGTAACGGGTTCAGACACGTGGGAATCCGATCAGAAGTCGCAGCTCGACAGGTGACATCGGGGCCTGGCCCCTCACCACGGGGGTCAATTACGACGGCGGGGAGTTTTCCCTGTGTTACTTCGATTCAGAAGTTTTGACTCTGATAATCTAATGGGGAAGCCGGGGTGGCCGAATGGTAGAGCGTTGGACTTCTAATGCTCGGGTCGTGAGTTGGTATCCCGGCTGGGGCCAAATATTTGTGCTGGCTTTTTCATCGTTGCCCCGTCTTTGATATCACCCTATGTGGTGGAAAAGGACGTTAAACCCCCAAACATCCACCCACCCCACCCTCTCTCTCTCTCTCTCTCTCTCTCTCTCTCCACTTTTTAAAAAAATATATTTATTTCATCTTGCCCATTTTGTCTTTATGTACATGTATTTAATTTTGCCAGTGGTCGAATGCATAATTGCATGAACCCTTATGTACACATGTTAAAAACAAAATGAATTTAAAAAAAGGAAAACGTTAAACGCCCAAACACCCACCCACCCCTGATAATCTAATGATTGCTCTGAACTGAAGCCATGTGCTTGAGATACTTGAGCACGAACGCCTCTTTAAATCGCAGTAGCTTGAAGTTTTCTGTCGATCTGCGGCCTCATACTTTAACTCCGACAAACGCAAATCTAAGGAGTGTTTCCGGAGCAGCCGTGCTACCTATGTGCTTCAGAAAAAGGCTTTTCCTAACGCGTTACTCCCATGCAACTATGTGTGCTTGCTCAAATGTCAAACATAGGGCTTTACCACAGAGAAATATTTAGCAAAACGTTTGAAATTTTTTTTTCTGCCCCAGCTCTTTTGCCAGTTCCAGTGGTGTTCCTCCCAGGTAATGGATGGAATCCACGGAGGCTCGGAAGCTGGGGCAATTTGTATTATGCATGATGATGGAGATGAGGATGATGGTAAGATGATGCCACAGAGGTCCGTGTGGTTTGGGACTGCGAGACAGGGTCGCATTCCACGCTTCCTGCCATAAATATCCGGGCATTAACCAGGCCCGGGAACTATAGCACCTGCGGTGCCGGCCATGTAATCATCCACATCATAAGACGTGTCATACCAAGGGAAGCACCCCCAAAGTCGCACCCGTGAAGTGGGTGAATCTCGGCTGTGTGGCAACAGCCTCCCCATTGGGCCCATAGCACACCCGCTCTGGGTAGGAGCCGACTTAGGTAGGAAAAATCCCGCTTGCCTCGGCTGGGACTCGAACCCGGGTCTCCCGGTCCATGGTCCGAAGTGCTAACCACTACACTACGGGGGCCGGTAAAACGTTTGAATTTTAGTAGCACCAGGAAAGCTGCGCCATCTTTATTGACCCCGAGTGATTGTGGCCTCGTCCGTCCTGAGACGACTCCTATGACTAAGATCTCTTTTCAAAGATGCTCAGTTCACGTGAGGTGTCGGGACATCACGACAGGAAACACCAACACGACGTATCTCGGACGTTCCACGGTGGTTGTGACCGTTTTGTACATTGCTAAAAGTTATCGTAGGCTTCAGGGCCCGTATGTAAAACTCGAGGTTAATTTAACCCACGGCTACGGGCCTAACCCAGACTAGGACAAAAGAAACCCTAAAACAAAATTAAATTTTAAAAAACGGAAGCGAAGAAAGAAAGACAAAAATCCTTCTAACGGCAAAGACGCCTTGCTGGAATGACCCGCTTCCTCATTTAAAACAAAAAACAACAGAAAATTTAACCCTAGAGCTAGTTAAGTTCGAGGTTAGACTCTAACCCGGGGCGAAACTCCCTAACCCCGACTTTTACATGCGGGCCCTGGTCTGATTTGCCTTGTGACAGTTTTCATTGGAGCGGCATATCCGGTTGTTTGTTTGTTTGTTTGTTTGTTTGTTTGTTTGTTTGTTTTGTTTTTGCAGCTGCCCTGTATGTGCAAATAGATACATACGTTTACGAGATAGTGGCGGTTGCTGGTTGCCGACAGTGTTTCCGTTCATGCGCACTGCTAGGTTCAGCTATCTGACCCTGGAAGCCAGCAAAACATATTCGGTTACATCACAGGTATGCAATCCTGGCCAGTCATGGTCGCGGTATGTGTAAACGGTACGGGTTAACCTACGATGACCCATTTTCCACACTATATAGAAACTTAATACGAGATGATCCCGTTTCATGGCTTAAAGATCTGCTACAGTGAACTGAAAAAAAATGTGCTCTCAAAACTGCACAGTGGACAGCGGTCAACTATTTGTAGCTGCACAGTTTGAAGCGTCTCTGAAGTCAAAATAAAACCTTTTCCTTTTGCTTGAGTTCACTTCAGTGTGACGTAAGTTTGAGGGGGGGGGAGGCGGGGGAGCCGGGGTGGTCGAATGATAGAGCGTTGGACTTCTAATGCTCGGGTCGTGAGTTCGATCCCGGCTGGGGCCAAATATTTGTGCTGGCTTTTTCATCGTTGCCCCGTCTTTGACATCACCCTATGTGGTGGAAAAGGACGTTAAAACCCCAAACACCCACCCACCCTTGAGGGGGTAGGAGGAGACTTGGGAGAGGAGTCTTGCTTCGTGTGGCACACAGCACTCACTGTGTTCGAGGAAGCCAAGAGATTCGTGTTGGTAGAGCGTTGAGCCTTCAGTGCTCGGGTCGTGAGTTCAAATCCCAGCTGCGAGGCAAAAAAAGGTGCTTGCTTCTTTTCCTGGTTTTGTTCTGTCTTTTTCTCTTTTCCTTGTATTATCGTGTTGTGATGAACTCAAAACAAGCAGCCAGCCAAACTCTTGTGTGCCCTAGTGATGCGCCTCGTGCGGTGTCCAAACGCGCATTGAATGAATTACTGATGTGAACGCAAGCTCAAACCCATGTTTTATTGGGGTTCCCAGCAATGAAAACTGTGTAACTGTGACGGAGTTTAACTGAGCGAGATCTGGTCATAGACGAGCCCGAAAAAATCTACCTCATCCCTGAGGTTTCATGCGTTTTGCCACTGACCCATGCCGTGCGCCATAAAGCACGTTATATTACGGGCTCGTCCTATTACTGGATATATGACGTGGCATAACTGGAAATAAAACACGGCACTGTACTTTTTTCGTAGACAGATCAGATCTTTAAGTTCTATCGCCCTCGGTAGGCCGGTGCGCGAGGGTGAAGACGGTCCACTTGTGTTCTGAAAACGATCACTTCTGGAGTCACAGCTTGCTCAGTCTACTCACATCGCGTCTTTGTCAGTGTCCACGGCGTGTTGATAGAAATTATGTTGATATCTGCCGGCGGTATGACACGTGTTTTCAAGACAGCTTCCGAAGTTGTTCAATCTACTGATACTGCGCCGTCTTTGTGTCCAAAACGTTTCTTTCTTCGGCTGTCTACGGCGTCTTGATATATGTTGATATCAACCGGCGATCGGACTCAAGAGGCAGTACCCAGATTACTACAGCACCCTTGACCTTTGCATGTGCTTCGCGGAGCCTGTGTTTCCCTTGTACCTTCCTTACCCGTACCCCCATTCAGCTGTCGGGTACTCCAAAAAGAAGGTGCGGCCGAGGGAGGTATTTAAGCGTGAGAGCGGTCGAAGGAAGGACGTTTTTGCTGAAGAAGTAGTTTCCACACCGGAGAATTTTACCAGTGGATACAAGGGAGCGGCGAATTGAAGGAGAGGAAAACGCAAGAGATTGCGAAAGAGGAGCAAGAGAAAATTAAGTTTTGTGCCTAATAAACGTCAACTTTGTGTGGATATTACACTCACCTGCAAATCTTGTGACATACACTCAGTTTGTTGCACACGTGAGTCAACTGGAGACGTGACACGTGTGTGTGTGTGTGTACTTTTTTTCTCTTATCAGTGATTTCTGCGCACATTTTCTCTTTGACATTGGCATTAGCTGACATTGCCTTGTAGTCGAAGGCCATCAACTTAACAAAATGTTGAGCGCAGTAAGTTTGTTCAACACAAACATATTACAAGGACGAAGAAGTTTGGCGCCACAGTCGAGGTGCGCCTGTGAACACGCTCCAACTTTCTAAGCGAAATCTTTTCCGACGTCGAGGTTTTACGTGCGAATAAGTTTCACTCGGACACTGGGAACAAGACCTGGACATAACAGAAGCTGAGTGTGTGATTCTTCTCTATTTTGGTCAGACTGACGTTAACTCCATTCTTTATTTATATCAGAGAGGACAGCAGCGACAACGAGCGTCAAATCAGACCTATTGTGAGATTGTCGCTACTTCATCAGAGGAGTGACTGTCAATTTGACAGATAAGTGACCGTGGCACATTGAAGGACCAGCCAAGTGCTCAGGCATAAATTATGTGCGTGTTTACACCACGAAATATCGCGTACAAATGTGAGTCAATCGACGTGTCGTTATCCACAGGATATCGCTACAAGGTGGAAGTGATCCCGCCCTCAAGGCCTAGAAACATTCCTTCCCGAGATTGAAAGTGCTGTGTGTGAGTGTCGTCGAGATTTGAGTGCAACCGTCGTCGACGTTTGAGTGCTTCTGCACTCTTTCCCGTCGTCATGACGATGATGGAGTCCGGGGTGGAAGTACCCTTGTCCCCGGCAACAGAAGGCACCCCGTGTACCTCTCAGGGCATCCTCGGCAAACTGGTCAGGAAGTTGAGTCTCAAACGCAAGTCCAGCCGAGGCTCTCTCCGCAGAAAGAACTCGAACTCAAACGCAAACGCAAGCCCCTTGGACGACTTCAACCTGGACGGGTTCCTGTCGGAGGTGGGGAAGAACATCACGAGGCTGGACAGTCACACGTTCTTCAACGTGGAGGTGAGTGGATCGGGTGGAAACGGTCTTCATCCAGAAGCCGCCGATATGAGTAGTCATTAGTGAGGTGGGATACAACAGATCCCGTTGGCAGGTTGATGGGACAATATAGATCCCGCTGGTAGTGTTAACAGATACTACATATCCTGTCGGTAGTGTTGAGAGATACTTTGATGGGACACTACAGTGTTAAAGTCTGAATATGCATGACAGGCATACAGCAGCGTGAGGAAATTTTTTTTTATAGAATGTGCTTCGTCTGTGCATCGCAATCTGTCACGGGTCTCAGTACAGCATTGTGGTGACTGTGGTCGGCGTGCAAGTTGTTCTAGAAGTGTACCGCGTACTGAGCAGACGACGTTATTTGGTTGCGGACCGAGAACCAGCTAGACAGCGCTAACTGATATTATTTTTATAAGCTTTGTCAAGTCCCAGTCTGTTCGGGAATGGTCCGTAGGCTCAAAGAAAGTCGTATTTCTCTAATATTAGAAGCCACAAAGTCACGAAAACTGTCGCAATGGCCAAATAAAACATCCGTCTATCTGGCTTCAGAGCTTCGAAAGCGGCAGTTTTCCATCTCAGCGGCGTTAACGAACATAGAGGCTTTCAGGGATGCTGCAGATGCCGTTGGTACGGATGGTGGGAGAAGGATGCTACACAGGCTGGCAGGCTCTACATGGGAATTTCAGCATTGGTAGGTTGGTCGATCCGTTTCTACACTGTACGAGGTTGTGGCTGTTGGTGTTCCTGGGCTTAGTACTTCCAATGTCATCATTGCTTTGGATGAGAGATTTGCGTGTTGTTGGGTTTTTAACTTTTTCCGGCGGTGGGGTAGGGGGGAGGAAGTGTTGGCCGTCATTTTCTCCCTTGTAAGATTTTGTTATTACTGGCTTTCCAGAACTGAACACTCCCAGTCGTCCCTCTGGATGTGAGAGTTGCGTGTGTGACGTTTTCGTGTAGCTCCGCCACTCGGGCAGCCACACTCTGTCTTTAGATCTTAAAAGCCAGAGCCCTAGCCCGACCACACCCTGCCCACTATGTGAATGTAAAGAACAAGCCACTGCACACCAGTAGGAGCCACTTCAAGCCACTATTACGCAAGACGTGGGCCTTCCCGCTAG
This sequence comes from Batillaria attramentaria, assembly GCA_018292915.2. Classification (NCBI taxonomy): domain Eukaryota; kingdom Metazoa; phylum Mollusca; class Gastropoda; family Batillariidae; genus Batillaria; species Batillaria attramentaria. The sequence continues at coordinate 112,465 of JACVVK020000437.1, forward strand.
GCCTGAGACCGCTGCAGATTACGTGATGGTGGGTTCAAGTGGCTTGTGGTGATCTGAAGATTTCAAGTAAAAATGCGGCTTTTGCATGGGTTTTTAAGAGTTCGAGGATTTTATTCTCTGTTGCCAAAAACATAGATGTTCGACCACCACGGCTGAAAATAATTCCCACACATGGCATTTGCAATAACAACATTTTGCTGTGGCTTCACAACCCTAACAAGAGTGAGTCCATGACAAAAGTTTCGTTCGTGGCGTATCGCGTAAGATAGATAAGACGGGGCGTTCCTGCTTTAGTTTGAAAACTTCATACGTGAAATGTTGCCGATCTGGAAAATCATACTCCATCAAATACAGTCGTGTAGTCGAATGTACTGTAACCGTCCTAGAGATCTGAACGCTTATCGAATGACGTTCACTTGGTGTGGATGACGACACAGCCACAATTTTGAACCATATTATGATTATATGAATATGCATGACTGAACCGTTTCCTCCAATAGCAGCAAGGAGCCGGGACAGTCGAGCGGTAGAATGCTGAACTTTCAATGCTCGGGTCGTGAGTTCGTATCCCGGCTAGGGCCAAAAATTTGTGCTGGTCTTCTCTTGTTGCCCCGTCTTTGAAATCACCTGTACGTGGAGGAAAGGGACGTTAAATCCCCAAACACCCACTCCCCCTAAAAAAAATCCTTATCAAGATTAACGGTCTGTAATTTAGTATACCTGTACTGGCGTGTGTAAGATGTTCGTTATGCCACGTTATCTGCCTCTTTAGCCGCGCGGATTATGCCTCAGCTAATTCTGTCACTTCGGGGATTAACGACTCAGCGGGGTTAGCGATAAAAGCTTCAACGTTTGGTCAGCTTGATCTGACGGTCAGCCTCTTTGTAACGCCCTTTTCCCGTTCCCGTCACTGTTGTCACAACAACACGTGTTGACACAGTACTGTGTTTGTTTAGTGTTGTTAACGTCTTTTGCGTCCATTCCTCCTCCCTTCGTTCCTCTATAGACACCCCCCCCCCCCCTCTCTCTCTCTCTCTCTTAGTCGTCCTTGCTTGCGTTATTTTTCTTTTTCCGTACTCCTTCCCCCCACCACACACACACACACACACACACACACACACACACACACACACACACACACAGAGAGAAAAAGCAAGAAGGAATTTGTTTCACCAATTTTTTTAATGCTCGTTGAATATTGCATGGCTTAGGCGTTGGGTTTATGAAGATGCGTTTGTACGTGGCAAACTGGTTGCATCTGTATTAGTTTGAATGAATGTGACGTGCCTAGAATCACGACCCTTATTAAACCGTTTTCAGCAATATCTCTGTTTGTTTTGGAATGTGTCTCGTACGCCTGGTTGGCAAGGAACCTTCACGGCAGCTGTGTAGTTGCCGAATGTGTCCAGATAAGGCCGCTACCACTGAAATTGCAAGCCATCTACGTTGTAGCGTATACATTGATGGTGTCACCGTGTGTACGTTGTGAAGGTGGTATCAAGGTGTATATCCTCCAAAGTCGCTTAGGTTAGGTGAAGGATCGGTTGTGGTTCTTGGCAGTTTTGTTGGAAACTTCTGTATTTGCTGTTGTAAACTTCTGTAGCAGACAGGAGCGCCACACATTTTTTGTTGTTGCTTGTTTTGAATTTTGTAGAGGACTTTCTCCCATTTCTTCGGAGTTGTGCAGTTTTGTCTGTGGCTGGTGAGCGAGTCCAAATTTCAACGGGCAAGTGAACAGTGTGTTTTCCTAAAGGAGTTTCGTACTTTTCTTGTGAAGGTTGATGGTTGCTAAACAAACGATTTAGAACTTCAACGGGCAATCGGGAACACTAAACTTTTGTGTGTGTGTGTGTGTGTGTGTGTGTGTGTGTGTGTGTGTGTGTGTGTGTGTGTGTGTGTGTGTGTGTGTATTAACAGCCTCTCATTTACAATCTCCTTGATTTCGTCCTCATGATCGACAAATGAACAAATGACGACACCGTTGGCTTACGTTCGTTGTTGTCAAGTCGTGAGCAGCTCTTCTGAGACATTTGAGTATTTGCACTGAGTCATGAAACCTCGGGAAAAGTCATAAAAACTTGGAAAAGCGAGATAATGATTCGCTTGGTGACTACGCATTATGAAGTTGAAGTGATAACAATGTACTTGTGCGCGTTTTCACGAGGATTGCGAGAGGAGATTTTAAGGAGAAACATTCCTGGATACCCCTTAGTATTTCCTGACATTTTTGTTTCAACAGAATGTGAAGGAGGTTACTTCCTGGTGATCTGATTTTATCGTCGATCGAGGGATGTGTGTTTCCTGAAAGTTTTGTTTAAAGATACATCCTGCAGATGTTTTAGGTTCACAGACCGACCTAGGCTTATAACCGTGACAAGAACATGATACGATTTAGATGTATGCAAAATATGAACGATTTTGGGACTGTCGTTGCGACGATATGAGCCACGGCGTGAGCCGAAACATGCGCCTGCCGCCTATTTCACTTGCAAGTGACGTGACGCGTTTGTACACTACAGACTATAGCTACGGCCAAGTGGTTGTCTCAGTGCAACTCGCACGTTGTCACTGGCGACGTAACACGTTTACGAAGCTCTAATATACACTTTGGGAGGACCGCTGACTTAATACTGGCAACGTCTGTGCAAACCACGTTTTTTGACACGGTGGTAGTTACTCATCCTGCCGGGTGCCGCTTTAAGCAAGGTCTGATAAAGCTTACCTCCTAACGATATCATTCTGTGTCGACCAAAGGATGTGTACAGTCCACAGCAGTTACAAACTATCCCAAGTATTGCATTCCTCGGTAGGTGGCCTGTAGCAGGCAAGGCTACTGCTGATCAGCTGAATACAGAGACGTGCTTTGCAACGTGCTTAAGTGCGTGACCACGATGACGTAGGTGGACTAGCGGAAATTTCCTTTACGCCGACACTATAGAACAATCCCCCGGAAACAGGGCGGGGCCCACTAAGATGCTTCATACTAACTCCCCCTCCTACTGACGCCTCGTCACAAGTGTTTATCCAAGGTGGTAACAACAGCACAATGTGTTGGATAAGTCTCCGCTACTGCACGTTCTTTGGGGCATTGGTTGGAGTGATCTGTGTAGAGTATATGTTGTGTCGTTTGTGAGAAAATGTCGAATTGCTGATCAGTTGTGAAGATCTAATAAGCCTCTGCTACTTCAAGTCCTCTGGGTCATTGGTTGGAGTGATCTATGCAGAGTATATGTTGTGTGGTTCTTGAGAAAATTTCGAATTGCTGATCAGTTCTGAAGATCTAATAAGTCTCTGCTACTGCAAGTCCTTTGGGTCATTGGTTGGAGTGATTTCTGTCAAGTATATGTTGTGTCGTTTGTGAGAAAATTTCGAATTGCTGATCAGTTGTGAAGATCTAATAACTCTCTGCTACTGCAAGTCCTTTGGTTGAAGTGAGTTCTGTAAAGGATCCCTTGTGAAGTTTTGCAACAGCAACAACAAGAACAAACCCTGCCACACGAGACAATGATCAGTGTAACGATTAGTTCTGAAGATCTGGAGGAGTATCCTTGGGAGTGGAGTGAAGAGGACTGTGTAAGCAAACCTCAGGACAAACCAACCAGGATATCGGTATGCATGACACAGTCACTTACTGTTTATGTCGATGTTACTGTTATCTTACTAGAATTGTAGAGCGTTGGACTCTCAATGCTCGGGTCGTGAGTTCGAATCCCGGATGGGGCCAAATATTTGTACTTACCTTTTTCTCATTGCCCCGTCTTTGATATCACCCTTACTTGGTGGAAAAGGACGTTAAACACCATTGTCACCAAAACACCCACCCCACCCTACTATTATCTTATGTAAATGAGATCTCTCCGGGGGTGAACTATTTTGTACAACTGCACACAAAATACAAATGCCCTAGTAATTCCTAGCCGCGAAATAGTCTCTGTTGCTCTTACGTACAAAGGAGTTCTTAAAGGGTAACTTGTTTGCAAATGTGTGCAGCTGGACACAAAAAACAAGATGCTCTTGTACCCGTTCTTGGCTTTTTATAACCGTTCGTCGTTGAATTCCTTCAAGTATCAAAAGAGTAACCTACAGCAGAAGCTCACACAAGAAGTATGCCTTGCATCCGGAAGATGATCTTCGCAAACGCATCGGTGCACGAACCTATCTGGTGTCTTTACAATTTGCATTGCGTGGGCGGGTATGAAGGTTGACTGTGTTGCGAATATGACCTACACTGAAGTTAAAGCTTACACACAAAAAGTGTACTAACCATCCGCGAGATTATGTTCTCCAGTGTAGCGTAAAAGGATCCCATATTGTGCGTAACCGAAATACAACACCGCACGTGGTCCTTCCACCTGGGAATTTTCTTTGACATAGACTTGCGTGGGAGGGACAATTAACTAGCGTCTTTTTTATAAGCGGTTAGAGTTGAACAGTGGCTCATGCATTTGGCTGGGTGGCTTGGTGTTTGGGACGTGATAAGTGTTGTGCTGGACCATTTTTAATAATACGTGATAAGTGTTGTGCTGTAGCCACTTTTAACGATATAAGCTGTTGGATTTGTCTGAAGATCTGATAAGTCTCAGCGACTGCACGGCCCGTAGGTCGTTTGTACATGGTTAAACGGGCTGTTTCCACGTTCACTGAGCCAAGTCGTGTTTTGGAACAGTTTCGCTCGCGAGTGCGCGTGTACGCTCGAAATACTCTATCTTGATGACTAGTACAGCTCTTAGTGCGTTACAATGTTGTTAACAGTTTGCGCGAGCGGTCGAACATACAAATTCAAGGATTGTTGATACAACAGTCTCGCTCAGCGTTTTAGCTGCGTCAGTGAGTACGCATCTGTTGGCTCAGTGCAGGTGTCTAAAAGTTTTGTTGTGAAAAAATGTCATCCGAACCGCTAATCAGTATAACGATTAGTTGTGAAGATCCGATAAATCTCGGCTACGGCAAGTCCTTTGGATGATTGGTTTGAGCGAGTCCTGTCAGGCATCTGTCGTGACAGTCGTGTAACACCCGCAGTGACAACAAACTCTGCCATACGAGACAATGATCAGGATAACGATCACTACTGAAGATAATAAGGAGTACCCTTGGGAAGGCAGTGAAGAAGATGATAAACCAACACAGATTTCGGTATGCCTGACACAAATAGTTTGCATTGTTTTGTCGATGCCGATAGATTGTCTTACTTGCATATTTCTTAAGGGTGTGTGTGGGGGGGGGGGGGGGGGGTAAAACGTTTTAGTAACAGGATACGGGAAACAGGACTTCAAATTTGATATACATGCAGTTATAGTATGCGCCATGCAGTTGCTGTTACTGTTTGTGTTGATGTTGCTGTTATCTTACTGTACGTAAGTCGTATTTTGTCTTGTATGCGTGGATGCAAGAAACACTTTTTTTTTTTTCATGTTTCTTAGGGCGGTGTGTTGTTGAAACTCGTCTGTCAACAAGTATGAAAAGGGTAAACTACTCTAAAAGCTTACACAAAAAGTATGTCTTACATCCGGAAAATTATGTTAAAGAAATGCAGCGGTGAACAAACCCATCTGGTTTCCTAAGAACCGCCCGCTGTTGAATTTCGGCAGCAGGCGTGACACTTGAAATGTGACCATGACCTACTTTAAAAGCTTCCACAAAAAGTATACTTTACATCAGTGAGGTTCTCAAGTGTACCGATGAAGGAACCTGATGTGCGTACCTGTTCTGCAAAACCATCCGAAGTCCTCATACAGTTGAATTATAGTTGACATAGACTGTAGTCAAAAAGGGACTGTGAACTGGCGTTTTGTGGAGAAGAGGTTACAGCTGAACTGTTGCTGTTGTATTTCGCTGAGTGTCTTGGTTTTCGAGACGTGTTTGTGTTGTGCTGGGTGGATGACAATGTGTGGCCACTTTTGTAAATGATGGAAACGGTACGTTTTATGTGTCAGAGGCCGCCTTTTTGCGTACATGTGTGTGTGTGTGTGTGTGTGTGTCAGTGTGTGTGTGTGTGTGTGTGTGTGTGTGTGTGTGTCTGTGTGTGTGTCTCTCTGTGTGTGTCTGTGTCTGTGCCTGTGTGTGTGTGTGTGTGTGTGTGTGTGTGTGTGTGTGTGTGTGTGTGTGTGTGTGTGTGTGTGTGTGAGAGAGAGAGAGAGAGAGAGAGAGAGAGTGGATGGTGTGAGAGGGAGGATTGCGTTTTATTCTTTCCGTTCGTTGTGTTGGATGGAAAAGAACAACCGTGGACGGCGCTTTGTGTAACTGTATTGTTGGTATTCACTATTATTTTTATAGTCTCTAGTTTGTGAACTTGTGTATTTATCCGTACAGAGAAAGTTCTGTTTGTACAAACCCAAAGCCGTTGGAGTCCCTACGTCTTGTCTCCATGTCTGTGTTCCCGAAGATCTGTGCAAGTTCCTGCCGCAAACCTAACCCTAACCCTAAAGCATGTAGTGACACGTAGAAGGAACATAGAGGGTTGGGAACATAGACCTTCGGGAACATACAGGGCTGACACCGCTTTTGCTCAGCATATACATATATCATATATTTACCGAACTAATAGATCATACACAAATCTCTCCATACAACAAACCAAATACAAAATAGAACTCTACACATGTAAGCATATATACTCAACCTTCTTTTCAGTCAGTAAACCCTTTGCGCTTGTATGTAACATTGTCATCATGTTTGCTCGTACTGTTTATGTTTCAACAGAACGAGAGCCTTTACCGAGGGGTGTTGCGAAGTTTGCTTCACCCGTTGGGAGCCTCTGACACGCAGATCGGCCTGCGGCCCGGTGACCTGATTGACCATATTCGCCAGGTAGGCTGGGTGACACTTGGGAGGGTCGTTTGGGGATAATTTTATCTCTCCGGCAGAGGATCTTGTTACTCTTGAGAGGGTGGTTTGAAAAGGTTGATGAATGGTGAAATGTGGTGTGTGTTGAATACAGGCACTTTCTCATGCAGATACGGAGACGGAGAATGTAAGTCATAATGGTACAAGTAAATCATATTCAGGCTCACTAAATTGTTCATAAAAGTCAGTTTCTTTCTTTCTTTCTTTCTTTCTTTCTTTCTTTCTTCCTTCCTTCCTTCCTTTCTGTCTTTCATTCTTTTTTTCTGATAGCAGCAACACAGGAGAGAGATTTCATGCCTGGGCCACAAAACGGGGGGAGGGGGTGTTTACTTGGTGATTCGTTTGGCATTTTCTTTCTTTCTTTATTTATTTATTTTGTTCAAGATTTTGTTTGTGCTCCTTATAACTTTACTCTATTCCTATCAAGTAAAGTTGGGGTTGTGCACCAGTGTTCTCACTAAAAAAAATCACAATTAATTTATGTCTGCATGAATTTAAATTTGGCTCGGTGAGAGTATTACACTTTGATTCTACTCGTGTTTGCTGCAGTAAGAGCCGTACGGAACCGTTAATCTTGCCTGATATTCACATACAGGGCCAAACCAGAAAAGAGTCAAAAACGTGGGATACTCGTGCGTGGTACGGAATGTGTTAATCATTGCATGCGAGTCCCCATAGACTTCTCGTTCTCTGTGCGTACACACTTTCCACCAAGCATAGACACACTGCATTCCTCACTAGGGGGGATTTGGCAGAGGATTTGGTCTAGTGGTTAAGGCATCCGACTTCGGATCCTGAGCTGCCTGGTTCGAGTCCCCTGTGGGCAGGAATATGGTGGGATTTTTCCTACCATATCAAGTCAAATCCATGTGCAGACGCGTGTACGGTGCCTGTCTCGCTTTCGTGAGTTCGAATCCCGGCTGGGGCCAAATATTGTGCTGGTATTTTCATCGTTGCCCCGTCTTTGATATCACCCGTATGTGGTGGAAAAGGACGTTAAACTCCCAGACACCCACCCACCCTCGTGTACACACGCACGCACATACATCAAGTGTGCACGCTAAAAAGCCCACGTTCATCTTTCGAAGAAGAGTAGGCTGTGGCCGGTGTCGTCGTAAACAGAAATACTGTCGCACACGCACCAAAGTGAATACAAGGGGGGAGGTTTGCACATAAAGTAGCGCTTAGCGGCAGCAGGCTTTCACTGCTTCGTCCTCCAGCCGTGCGGCGCCGTGAGCATTTCAGCAGAGATGGATATGTGCGCCGAGGAGAAGTCTACCATACCATACCATACCATACCATACTAGACAATCAGAGTGCTGCTGTTTTGTATCCTCTGGGTTCAGGCAGTATCCACTTTATACACATGTTTGGTGTACTGACCAAATAAATATTTTCCAAAATGTGATGTGTTCTAGGTGTTTGACGTGGACCAGGAAGACCATGAGTACTTCATCAGAGACGAACTGCAAAATAAAGTGAGGACAGTGTCTGGTCGTATTTGAATACTGTGAACTAGTGGTGTTTGCAAGAAACAAAGTCCGTTCGTCTGTTTCGTCTTTATGGCCAGTGTGTGAGAGAGTGCGTGTGATTCACATGTGCGTGCGTGTTGGGTTCAGCTCGCGGCGCTTTGAGCCAATTCAAGAAATGTGGTAAAAAAGTGCCCACACAATACAGTTGTTATTATTATTATTATTATTACCGGTATTACTATTAATATTTCATGATTCCACAGCAAAGGGGAACAATTTGTACTGCCTCAGCAGTTTTCATCATACGTTACAGCTAGGGGAGGTATCATGAAAAAGTGATCAACTTGCGTGTTTTCTTTTTCAGCCTAAACGGGTACAGGCAAACGTCACAGTGGTGGAGGCACGTGACTTGAAGAATGGACAGGAAAAGACGAGGGGTAGGTGTTCAAATCCTTGCCTCATTTGTTGGTTTTGTTGTTTGTTGATGGTTTGTCTTTTGTTTGTGTTGTTGCATTTTTGGTTGTTGTTTGTTTTTTTTGCTTGTTTTTGTTGTTTTGTTTGTTTTGTTGTTTTCTTTTGTTTTGCTGTTGATGTTTTTGTTTTGTTTTGATGTGTGTGTCTTTTTGATTGTTTTTTAGGTTTGGTTTGGTTTTTGTTTCTTTGTTTGGTGTGTTTAGTTGTTGTTGTTTTTGTTTTGTTTTTATGTTTGTTGTTTGTTTGTTTGTTTGTTTGTTGTTGTTGTTGTTGTTTTTTTGGGGGGTTGGGGGAGGGGGAAGTAACTTTATCTTTTTTTTCCTTTTTTTTTCTTTTTTTTTTTTTTTTTTTTTTGGGGGGGGGGGATCATTTTGTTTGGGTTTCTTTTGTTTAGGTTTGTTTTGGGGGGTTCTTGTTTTGTTTTTGTTTTTCGAAGGGGGGGGAGGTGTTGTTGTTGTTGCTGCTGTTTTCGTTTGGGGGAGGGAGGGTGGAATAGCTCTATATTATTTCAATTTCAGCAGAACGCGTACATTTTCCATCTCCATTCACAATTGTAATTCAGAAAAAAATTGTTTATTTTCACAGACAGCAACCCTTACTGCCTCCTGACCATGGTGCAGCCAGCTGTCAGAGGATTCAAGAGCTCATCACCAAAAAACTCACCGAAAGTCTCACCAAAGAACTCACCGCGCTCCAGCCCAAAACTGAAGCGGAGCCCTCCTCGCTCACCGTCTTTTGACGCCGGAGATGTGCTGAGGACACAACCAGCCAAGGGTTCCCGCAGTCCTAAGTGGAATGAGGAGTTTCAGCTGTGAGTGTTTGTCGAGTCATTATTGTATGTGCGAGCATTTGTTTTAAGGTTTCGATTTTTTTTTCTGTTTTTGTTTTTGTTTTCCTATGCTTCCGGAGGGTGGGTAATAAACTTGTTTGTTTGTTCGCATGATGTGTGTTAAAAAGTATAGCTCCAAGGAAACCGAGGGGTTGCGGAGGTTACAAAGCATTGGTTTGGCAGTGTCGTTTTACACGGTAAAACTGACAGTGAAGATGAAACTTGCATATATTTGTTTTCAGAAGCTGTGAAGTTTTCACAGGATAACCTTGCAACCTACAAAAGTAGATCAGTATCGCTTTCACGGCATTAAACTCAAATTTCTAAAGTATTTTGATTTTTGGAAAACACACACACACACGCGCGCGCACGCACACACACACACACACACACACACACACACACACACACACACACACACACACACACACACACACACACACACACACACACACAGTCAGTTCTGTCAATCCTACATTACTGCTGCTGGACTGAGGACCAGTGTGTTTTGTGAGGGCCGAATCTTTACGCCTTATGTTTTTTTTTTTGTTTGTTTTTTTGTTTGTTTGTGACCCTCCACCACGAAATGAGTCTTCTTGTGCTATTTGTTCATGTTACAAGACGACTCATTTCGTGGTGGAGGGTCACGTTTGTTTGTTTGTTTTTTGTTGTTTTTTTTGTTTTTGTTTTTTTGGTTTTTTTTTTGTTTTTTTTTTTTTTTTTTTGGGGGGGGGGTTGTGGAAGAGTGTTCCAAAGGGTGAGTCCTTTTCTGTTTTGTTAACTATTATAGATGTTTTCCACAGAGAAGTAGAAGATCCCTTGACGGACGAGATTCACCTTTGCATCTGTCATCAAGATGACAACACCACAATGCCTGACAGCAATGGAAAAACACATTCGGAGAAAACTGGAGCTTTGAAAGGGTGGGTGCAGTTTTTGCCTGTTACAAGGCAGACCTACAGTTTCTCCCAGTTGAAATCACTTGAAAATGTGTTTCTCTTTACTGCCATTGCTTTGCATAGATATTTTGCTCACATTGCAGTGTACCGGTATCTCTTATATGGTTAAGAAGACCAAAGCCAGTGCACACCAGTAGGAGCCACTTCAAGCCACTTTTACGCAAGGCGTGGGCCTTCCCCGCTAGGCGAGAGACCGCTGCATACAGCATAATAGTGGCTTGAAGTGGCTTCTAATGATATGAAGATTTTCAGTAAACTTGCAATTTTTGCGTGGACTTTTAAGGGTGGGTGGGTGGGGGTTTGGGGGTTTAACGTCCTTTTCCACCACATAGGGTGATATCAAAGACGGGGCAACGACGAAAAAGCCAGCACAAAATTAATATTTGGCCCCAGCCGGGGTCGAACTCACGACCCGAGCATTAGAAGTCCAACGCTCTACCATTCGACCACCCCGGCTCCCCGTGGGCTTTTAAGAAGTATGCTATTTTGTACATTAGGCGTTTAGCTGCACCAGATAATGAAATACTCACTAATATTTAGGGGCGTATTTTGTTTGTACGTGTACATCATGAACAGGTAATGTGAAATGTATAGGGGCAAACAGTAACATGTACCCTGACATCTTCCGCGTTGTTTCAGATTTTTCCGAAACATTCTTCAGACGGCATCGGACCATGATCGACTCATACCTGGCTGCATAGGGCAGGTCACCTTACCTGTCAGGGTGAGTGAAAGTGTGTGTGTGTGTGTGTGTGTGTGTGTGTGTGTGTGTGTGTGTGTGTGTGTGTGTGTGTGTGTGTGTGTGTACATGTGCATATTTTGCACATGCAGTTTCAAAGAATGCAAATGCATGAGATCTCAAAATGCGTGTATAATCCCTATTAACTTCAGGCGTCATAGTCACCCCTAAAAATGCTTCAATCTAGAACAAAAATTACCAAGCACAGACCATTCAAGGGCACATACCCGACAGGAGTGTAAAAAATTGAATGTCTCTGTTCCGCTCAGGCCTCACTGGAGTAATGCTAGTCTACTTTCTGTTAAGGCCAGAGAGCCACTTCACACAAATCCACTCACGCCACCTTTGCCTCTCTTCAGTGCAAAAGGTCCCAGCTTCAATGGCTGATTGCCTCCTCTTGCTACACCCTGGCATGCACCTTGCCCTACCAAATACGAAAATCACGATTGTCTCGTGACAACAAATATCACTACAAACTAGCACACTCGCAAAACAGGATCCACACCAAACAAACACTAAACTTGACCTCACGCTCAGTGTGTGTCCTGCTCACGCATGCAAGAGATGATGATGATGATGAAACTTTATTTATCAACGGTAAAAGTTTTGACAGAAATTCGCCAGTTTGCAAACTTGCCGTTTCTAATACTACAGACTATCTACTAAGGAAAAAAAATGGAGCAAAATATAAAAGAAAAAAATTCAACACAGAAAATTATGCACTAAACTACAAGAAACAAAACCATCGAGAAAATGTCGATCAGGTCCAAACGCATTCACACACACGTGCGACCTTTGTAAACACAAATCACTGATATAATACTGAATAAAATAGAAAATCAAAATAACAGGTTGCCGCGTAGCGTACGTATGAGAGAGAGAGAGAGAGAGAGAGAGAGAGAGAATAGCAGCATTTGAGCAGTTTCTCTCACTTCTCTTACAGGACATTCCAACCCAAGGTTATGATGACTGGTGCAACGTTTACCCCTTGTCAGGCAGCAGTCGACCCAAACCTGTCGGGCAGTGTCACCTGCAAGTTCTGCTGTCGTACAAACAGGTCAGTACGGCATTTTATTCAATATCTGTATGATATTTGTATTCATATGGACATCCAGCAAAACAGAGTTACAGATTACAGACCTGAAATGCATTGCAGATGTTTTGAAATTCAGCAGCATGTTGCGTTTAGAAACGTTACCTGTTTTTGAGAACAGGGAAATACCAATGCATTGAGAGTGTGGCATGGGGGTCATTTTAGTGATAGAGTGGGTGGGTGGGAGTTTAACGTCCTTTTCCACCGCGTATAGGTGATATCAAAGATGGGGCCAGTACATATATTTGGCCCCAGCCAGGATTCAAAGTCACGACCCGAGCATTGAAAGTCCAACGCTCTACCATTCGGCTATCTCGGCTCCCGTTTCAGTGACAGAGAGAAGACAAAATATTGTAGTCACAGAAAGTGAGGTCTTTTTCAGTCAGGTTATAGCCGTAACTGGGTAAGTGGTTGTCGCGTTCAAGTTTGTTCTTCACAGTTTCTCTGCACAATGTTGTGTGTCACAGAAGTGATAATTCTTATTCGAAGCACTCATGGAGTGAATCATGGTTGTGTGTGACAGGATGGACTGTTTGGAGGTCGGTTCTCAGCAGAAGATTATCACTTGGCGGCATTACTGTGTTACAAACACGCCGTGTCACATCTCAAGGTAAAAAATATTATTTTGATTGATAATATAAAAAGGCGGTTTGTTTTCCTATATTGCGCATCTGTCATAAATGTTAACAAAAGATAATAAAGATGGTTTAATTTTATTGACTTTATTAAAGCTGTGTCAGGACAGAAATTTTATGGACTATTTTTTCTACATGTTATGGCTACAGTAAAGTAAAAAACAAACAACATTTAACTCAACTCTGATGTCACACATAAATATCATCTACAACACAGACGATTGGACTTTAATTACAAAACAGTTATGACATTTAACAATCAAATATTTATGAAAGAGACATAAGAGTATGATTTTGTATCAGGTGGATGTTATCTCATAAGTTATCTCTTGAAAACCCGTGCAAAAATCGCAGTTTTACTTGAAACCTTCCGATCACTAGAAGCCACTTCAAACCAGTATTCTTCCAACTGCAGCGGTTTCGGGCCTAACGTGGAAGACCCACACCTTGTGTAATAGTGGCTTGAAGTGGCTGCTACTAGTGTGCAGTGGCTTGTTCTTTTTAACAAGTCTTACGTAGTTGGTGGATGGGCTTGGGCTGTTAAGAGTGAAGCTGAACGTGTTGTGTTTGTTGCACAGGACACCGAGGGAGTCGACTTGTCCTTGTCTCCCAAAAGCCGCCGAGTGCTGGATACGTTTGCTGTTGTCAATGGAATCTCAAAACTCTCTCAGACTCTCATGTAAGTTTGTCAAGCAAACACTTTTTCTTGATAACTGTCATAACATCCATGTGAGCATCGAGTGTTCTTCTTCATCTTCTGTGTTCCTTTATGGGCTGTGTGTGTGTGCTTTTTTTTTTGCTTTTTTTTTACCTCCCACCCCAGCCACCCCACCCCTGAAAATTAACATGAAGACTGAGAATGATCACAAACCAATGTACCTCACTCGGTGATTTTAATTCCACTCACGTAAGAACGTAAAAATATTGCAGCAACTGATGCCTCTACTATCCCAAGTACTGCTCGCTAGTCTCCTGACCACATCGTGGGCAGTTTCTGTTCTCCCGCACCAGAGAGTCTGGGCACAGCGGTTGGGTAGATGGGTGTTTGGGAGTTTAACGTCCTTTTCCATCAAATACGGGTGATATCAAAGGCGGGACAACGAGAAAAAGGCCAGCACTATTGATAGAAGACGGGCGTTTATGTGTTGCAGGGAACTGACGGTGTTGTTAGAACTGGCAACGGGGCACAGTCGGGAGGCAGCAGCAGTCACCAACAACGTGCTGCACAAGGCCCTGGAGGAAGTTCAGATGACCTGGGTCACCAAGCAGGTGTCCGGACAGGACTACCTGCAGAAGATGCCCATCACTGATGCTGAGGTGAGCTTGGTCAATTGTATTTACTCCTTCAATACGTAATGTCCTACCCATGATGCTCTATGATGACGCCAAACCTGGCCAGAGGGCGCAGATCTACAGGTGCAGCTTTGGGGCGCGGGGGGGGGGGGGGGGGGGGATAGTCATGACCTGGAGAAGACCGTAGGATTTGTCATGGCGACCGGGCTGCAGATCTGTCGCAACCAGTCAAACTGACCGCAGAAGAAGAAAAAGAACTGTTTCTTTCTCTTCATTTTTTAGCCTTTGCGTGTGTGATATTAATAATTGTGGCGTGTTGTTGTCTCGTTGCAGATCTGCCTATACCGCACCACAGCGCGACGTTACATATCATACGTTCTCCAGCATTTGGAGACCATGGCTCCTCTGTTTCCTCCCTCCACCGATACATTTGTCTTACTCAAGCAACGCTTCAGGTATCTAATAGTGAACTGTGATAATGTGTCTGTAATAGTAGGCCTGTATTCAGGTTTTATCTGTTTGATCCAGCAGGAAGAAGTCTGACGATGACGATGATTCTTATATTTCACCACGATGGAACTTGTGACGTAACAGTCAGTTTCTGAAGAATATGGACTCATATTCCTTTTATTGAGTCTGATGAAGTAAACTTAAAACTCTTAGAGGCAGAGAGGCAAAATGTCTTGTCCAAATAAGTTTTCAAAAGGTATATCTGGCCTCTCCTGGCACCTAAAACTTACTGGAGTAAAATATGAAGATGACACTGGTGCTTATTTCACCCCGACAACCGAAATTTCCGTCAAGGTAAGGAAGCGTGGGTTCGAGCCCAGGTGGAGCTTGTGATATGTGATACCGGATTTTCCTGACTGCCGGGCTGCTCATCGGGGGTTTCTCTCCGGGTTACCCGGCTTTACTCCCCCAGCAAAAATTGCAAAAATTGTTTTTAAAAAAAAGAAAAAAAAAAGGAAGGATAAGTATTGGGTGGCGCTGCACCGCGGCGACGCGCTTCCCCCGGGGGAAGCAACCCGAATTTCCCGAAAGGGACAATGAAGTAGTTTTAAAAAAAAGGAGGGTTTGGGAGAAGGCTGGGAAAAAAATCAGATTACAGTCATGCAGACGGAGTGCCAGCCATGTAGATAGAGAGGCCAGTAAAGATTGTATGTCGTTTCCAGTATTGTTCAGCACCTGCTGGAGTTGGACCTGTGGGAGGTCAGCTCGTCGCCTCAACGTGATCTTTCTACTACACTGCTGGCTAAACTGCAGGTATAATTTCTTTGACTGTCAGTGTTTGATTGTTCACAGATCTCTCCAACGCTGCCACCTATGTGGTTTAACCTGTTTTTCATAGTGTGCGGAGCATGTAATACTTAATGCTGCCATTTAGGATAAATTCAAACTATTTCAACAGTCGATCTTATAAGGGCATGACAGTGGCCTTTAAGAACCAGACCTACCCTGGCGCTCTGTCACAGACAACATCGGGGAGACTTCTGAGAGATATTTTGGAGTGCATGTGGGCTTTTTCGAGTGCTGAGATGCCATTTTGAACCGAATGGATCTGGCTCCGTATGTAAAACTCGAGGTTAATTTAACCCACGGCTACGGGCCTAACCCAGACTAGGACAAAAACCCCAAAACAAAATTAAATAAAAAAAGGAAGCGAAGAAAGAAAGACAAAAATCCTTCTATAACGGCATTGGTGGAATGGACCCACTTCCTGATTTAAAACAAAAAACAACAGAAACTTTAACCCTAGAGCTAGTTTAGGCCGATGTTAGACTCTAACCCGGGGCTAAACTCCCTAACCCCGACTTTTGCATGCGGGCCCAGGACTCAACCTAGTTTAAAAGGTGGATTAAAAAGGCTACGAGTGTGGGCAATTTTAAAACTCAAGTTAATGTGCAAGTAGGTGATATGATTTGTAATCCTTTTCAGGCTGACATCAGGTCCTGGGTAGACTGTCACTTGAAGACCATCGAGTCACATGACCAGGTCAAGGATGCGGTGATCCCCGAGGTCAAGGCCCTTGTGAAGGTCATCACAACCCTGACCTCTCATTGCACCCCACTGGGAGTGGTACAGCAGTTCTACTCCGGGCTTGGGGTCAACTACTACCGTGTTGTTTCCTTCGAAACAGAACGCAGAGTAATATTGTCTTTTTCGCCCTCTCCTTTTTCAGTTTTTTTTTTTTAATGTTGGTTGGATTGTTTGCTGGTTTTGTTGTTATTGTTTTGTTTTGTTGTTGTTATTGGTGTTTTTGGTGTGTGTGTGTGTGTGTGTGTGTGTGTGTGTGTGTGTGTGTGTGTGTGTGTGTGTGTGTGTGTTTTGTTTTGTTTTGTTTTTTTGTTTTGTTTGGGGGTTGTTTGGGGGGGGGGGGGTTGGATTGGTTTTTTTGTTTGTTTGTTTGTTTTTTGGGTTTTGTTGGGTTGTTTTTTGTTTGTTTTTCGTTTGTTTGTTTTTTGTTGTTGTTCTTTTTGGTTTTTTTGGTTTTTTTGTTTTTGGGTTTTTTTGTTGGTTTTTTGTTTGTTTGTTTGTGTGTTGTTGTTGTTGTTGTTTTTTTTGGGGGGGGGTATTGTTTTGTGTGCGTTTGTTTGTTGTTGTTGTTTCATTGTTGGGTTTTTTTATTGTTTTATATTATAGTCAATAAATTTGAAATTATATTTCTTTCTTATCTGCTGAAGACTGGTTGAGTACATGTTGAAAAATATGCTCCATGTATTTACGTCACTCTCAGTCGACGATGGCGGGTTTGTACTGTCTTACGTCTCACGCTAGAGTTGGAGGAAAAACAGAGACTCACACAAGAACATGTGTCTAAACGAGATTGTACACATGCTCCGTCGTCGAGATTTTAAAAATGGGGCGTAAATGGGTTAAGGTGGGAAAACTGTAGTCACTTTGGAAGGGTTTTGTTGTTGTATTTTTCAATCGTGTGTTTTTTAAGGGATTCAGAAAGCGGGTTTGCTATGCCAGGCACAGAAACCGTCACTTGGGGTCTGTTGCACAACATGGCTGTTTGTTTCAGGTGGTACTGTTGGTGCGAGAGTTAATGATGGGACTAGACAAGTATCAGCTGCGCTACCACAGCTTCCCCATCAACATGGAGACCAGCAGTCGACTGTCGCTCAAACTCTTCTTCGCCGTCCGCACCTACTACCACACGATCCGGGAAAACCTGGCAGAAAGGTACAGTTTGCAC